>JAOXJP010000008.1:9896047-9916087 GCA_025762735.1 Platanus orientalis | reverse complement strand
TGCAAACAGCACCAAAGGGGCTGACACATCAGTACTGAAAAGTGATTTACACTTTTTGGGGGACACTTATCACTTTTGGTGCTGATGTGTTGGCACCCTTATGCTGTTTTCACAGGTCTCACGAGATTCGTTTACACTTAATTTTTTAGGTTATGTTGGAGAGTAAAAACATCTAAAAAGTTAGACTGGATCCTCTCCTGCCACTTATGACCTGCCAATGTCCTGTCTGTTTATGACCTGCCAATGTCCTGTCTAACACGTGGCAGGACACTGTTGGAGGGAAAAAGTGAGTTATAATTTTTGAAAAATGCAATTCACTTTTTCCCGCCAATCATCTCTTATCACCTATTAGACAGGACTATGGCAGGTCATAGGCTGGCAGAAGAAGATCCTTTGCAAAAAAAGTATCCAGTTGAAAAAGTAGGTGAAAAAAAGAGACCAAATTCAAAAACACATGTGTCAATTACTAGCACGTCTACAGAGGTCTGTGTCAACACAGACAATCATCCTCCACTGAGTCTGCTATTTTTGGATTGTACTCCAACGAAATTTATATATTGTCCATATCAACTATTACGTTGTCGATAACTGGTTGCTTTGATGACATAAAATATAACATCGAATTACACAGTATCTTTTGAAAAACCATTATTGCTGATAAAGTTGAGAATTATTTAAAACCATACTAATAAAACAAAAACATAATTCAACGTCAAGAATTTTGGTTAGATATTTACCAACAGGAAAAAAATAGTGAGATATCTAGCTAAAAAATCAGTTGAAAATCTATTTAACCAGTGTTTTTTTTTTTCCCTGTGACATTCACACCAAAGTGGATTTCCTGTCGTGCAGCTGTGGTGACACTGAAGCACCAGGACGCTGGTTGACATGTGGTAAAAAAAGTGAACCACCACATCTGTATGCTAGTACTAGATGTTTTTTCAATTTGTTTGGTCATCTGTCACCTAGTTTCATGGTGCTTTACGGTTGCTGCAAGTTTTTGCAGTGTAAGAAAATCTGTTTTGACATGGGTATGGATACGAAAAAAACATATAAAAGTGGAAACAAATGTTTTGTCCAGGGCTTTATATGTCCTACACACAAAGACTGGTGTATAGGGTTAAAACTGTAAAATTAATTTTTAAATGAAAAAATAGGTATCATAAAAATGAGGTATATAGGATTAAAACCCTAAAAAAATTGTTCAAATGGGAGCAAATGTTTTATTTGAACACTTTTTTTTTACGGTTTTAAAACTATACAACTCAGTTTTGTACAATTTTTTCATTTGAAAACAATTTTTACAGTTTTAATACCATGCACAAGCCTGTGTAGGATACGGTAGGACATGCAAAATCCTGGACAGAACATTGGTTTCCAAAATGTTTAGACTTGAAGGAATGCTGATGGGGCTGGTGCTGCAATCTGTTGGACGCGTGTGGATATTATCAGATGACAAAGTGATACCTAATCGTCAAAACCCGTGGCGACACAGCACCATGAAACTTTGAGCGCAAGTGTCGGTAACAGTTAAGTGTGGTGGGTGAGGGCGGTGGGGGAAGACGTGCCCCCGTTAACGTGCCGCAAATTTATGGTCTGTTAGCGATAATCCCTGCGCAATCTCAAGGACTTTAACAAGAAAAATTATGAGAATGTACCACCTGATAAGAAATCACCTAACCCAAACCGCTTGAAACTTCCTTCAAAACTCTCTATCTCTCAAACTCAAAACCCTGAATGATCCAGCTCTCATAGAACGATCTCATCGATCGAAGACAAGGAAAGAAAACAGAAAAGAAAAAAAAAATGGTGGTGACGACGACGATTCCAGATTCAGGCGAGCATCTGCACTCCACTTTCGCTTCCAGATATGTCCGTGCACCCCTTCCCAGGTCAGTTAGTTAGCTCATTAATTTCTTTCTTTTCCTCCCAGATCATTTGAGATTTCGTTTATTGTTGGTGGGGATTATGAGACGATGAAAATTGTTGTTGTCTTACATTACAGGTTTAAGATGCAGGAGAAGTCGATTCCGATGGAAGCTGCGTATCAGATCATAAACGACGAGCTGATGCTGGACGGGAACCCTAGGCTGAACCTGGCGTCCTTCGTGACCACCTGGATGGAGCCGGAGTGCGATAAGCTTATCATGGCTTCCATCAACAAGAACTACGTAGATATGGACGAGTATCCCGTTACCACCGAGCTCCAGGCAAGTTTCCCTTCTTCATCCTTTTTTTTTTCTTTTTCTTTTTTTTCTTTTTGTTTCTTTGTGTTTGATCAGATTCTGCATGCAAGGGTTTTGTAATTTGATTCAACCTGAGGTTGAGAGAGAAGTTTACTGAATTAAAGAGGAAAAAACCATTCATATATATAGATCAGCTCCGTCCATATAATCAGAGAAGTGAGAGAACTCAGGTCCGTCCTCAAATAAGTTGTTGGAAGATAGAGAAGTGAGAGAACTCAAAATGGTCCCATTGATCCCATTGTTTAGGATCATCGTCTTGATCTGATGGTCTAGAATTACAGGGCACAGGGAATGTAGATGGGTCGGACCGTAACTTTTCAAGATATGATGTTAGATTTGTTATTTATTATAAACCAATTACTTTAAAGCAAATATCGTATGGTGGCATTATTTATTAATTTATTATTATTTTTAAAAGCCTTGAAGCATTTTAGAGTGTTAATTGGATAAAACAAATTAAAAACCACTCAGAATCCTCTGGAGCTCTCTCTTTGAGTGATGGGGATCGATTTACGAGCGCTTCCCTTAACTAACACTAACCGCCGCACCCTGTCAGGAGGTGGATACATCAGCATTGAAAAGTGATTTACGCTTTTTTGGGGGGGCACATTCACTTTTCGGTGCTGATGTACCCACCGTCTGACAGGTAATGGAGGTTAGCGTTAGTTAACGTTTTTTATCCTCTTTGAAGTGACACTGGTATGTGGGACCCACATTTCAGGCCTATGGGGGGCTTATGCATGAAATGGATATGGAATTCATCATTCTAAATGTCATTTGGTCTACCCAAAAAAAGTAATCTAAAAGTCATTTGCATTACAAGTTAGTTCCAGCAAATATATATATTTTTGAATGCCATTTACACTTGATCCACATCCGACTATATCCCATGCCATTTAAGTCGGAGCCTATCCTCTGTGCCTCCTTATGGTACACCACGGTGAGCCACAAACAAACAGGGTGGGGTGTGTCTGTAGCTCCAGTTTGGATTTTATATGCCGACCCCTAACCTCCACCGAGGGTCAAACGGGCAGAAACATCAGTACAAAAAGTGATTTTCACCTTATGTGAGTGAGTGTAAATCACTTCTAACACTGATGTGGCCGCCCCTTGATCTCATCGTTTTGTACACCAAGCATAGAAAAGCCTCACTGCTGTAGCTCACCAGGGTGCACCGTAAGGTGACACAGAAGATACAAGTCCATTTAAGTTGTGGGTCCTAACAATATATTACATGTGGTTCCCACTTACCCATGTCATGGGGGTCATGTCTACACATCCCATGCATGTTCGTCTGTCTCATGTCAAGTGTGTTTGCATGTCTTTGTCCCAGGAGCCGTATCCTCTGCGCTCACCATGGCTCACTGTAAGGTGACACAGACGATGCTAGTCCACCCCTTTGTGTATGAGGCTCACCGTGGCACAGAGGATACAGTACTATGTCCCATGCCATGTGGGTCCCACCTACCCAATCATGTAGTTTCATTTATGCCCCATATCACATAGACGTTCTTGGTATTATATAACATTTTTAAGGATGTCTTTGTCCGGTTATTCAAGTCTTTTCACCAAATCCCTCCCTTTGGATTTGGTGCATCCCCTTAAGAGCCCAAGGTCGGCCCTGCATTAGGGGAGGACTCATCAGCGCTGAAAAAGTGATTTTTTTTTTTTTTTGAGGGGTGATTTTTACTGTTTGGCACCTATGTGTCCCCCTTGATGCAGGGCTGACAGTAGACATATTCTTCAAGGGACAACCAACACCTTGTGGCAAATCGAACGGTTGGGATTTGGTGTGTCCTCTTAAGGAACGCCTAAGGTAATCCTGTATCAGAGGCAGACACATCAATCCCGAAAAAGTGATTTACACTTTTGGAGGAGTGATTTTCACTTCTCAATGATGATGTGTTCGCCCCTGATGCAGGGCAGATTTTAGGCATTCTATTAAGGGGTACACAAAATCCTTGGGGCTTTTCGTTGGATGCTTAAACCCCCGGCTTTGGTGTGCCCTCTTAAAGAATGGTTAAGGTCTGCTCTGCAACACTGGCAGACACATAGGTGCCAAAAAAGTGAAAAGCACCCCTCCTAAAAAAAGTAAAAATCACTTTCCCACATTGATGTGTCCCCCCCCCCCCCCGCGGATGTGGGGTGGAACTTAGGCATTCTTTAAGGGGCACGCCAAGTCCATCCGTGTCTGTGCTTAGCCCACGAGCAATGATAAGGGTAATATATGGTATTTATTGAATAAGTGGAAAATGCACTTTCTGCTTGACAAATAAGCACTTATTTAAAAATTTATCAAATGCCCAAAAAAAAAAAAAAAACTGTCAACTTGCTTAAAAATACCTTTGCCAAACACGACTGAAGTATTCTAAATCTCTAAGGAGATTCTCAGCTCGCTTTCCGGGCTGTCCTAATTATCATTTTTATGTAACCCTGATCAAGCTCGAAATCCAGCATCAGGCCCGGGCGAGTACCAAACTAAACTAAGTAGGTTGAACCGAGCTTATTTATAAATTTTAATTAAAATATCAGGCATGATCAACCGTCTATGGATTCACTCAATACATAAAAAAATATCTGCCAATCAGGCTGGTTTTTATGATAAACTAGAAGAGCAGGCTGCTTGAATCAGACGAGCTGCTCAATGTTTTAAGGTTGCTCAAATCATTTAAATGATGCCTCTTGCTTGTCAAAACCAACCAATGGTCAAACAATGGGCAGCCCTTTCTCTGGAATTG
This sequence comes from Platanus orientalis, assembly GCA_025762735.1. Classification (NCBI taxonomy): domain Eukaryota; kingdom Viridiplantae; phylum Streptophyta; class Magnoliopsida; order Proteales; family Platanaceae; genus Platanus; species Platanus orientalis. The sequence goes on along the minus strand of JAOXJP010000008.1, from coordinate 9,911,103 downwards.
ATGTTCGATCCAGTTTTGAAACTGTGTTCTAGGGAGACAGTCACATAGCTGTGTATGGCTTCCAATCCCATAGTGAAAAGCATGGCATCACTGTGAGGGCGCTATCATTGGATCCTAGTCCTAGAACTTTCAGAGTGGCTTTCATTTCAATATTGATCACTAACTGATTAATTAATTTTACAGAATCGCTGCGTAAATATGATAGCCAACCTCTTCCATGCCCCAGTTGGAGATGATGAGACAGCCGTCGGAGTGGGGACTGTTGGATCATCGGAAGCGATAATGCTGGCAGGACTGGCCTTCAAGAGGAAGTGGCAGAACAAGAGGAAAGCCGAGGGAAAACCCTACGACAGACCCAATATTGTTACTGGTGCTAATGTTCAGGTAAGTTTTATTTTGTCTAATGAAGCACAACAAATTTCTTGCAACCAATGTTGTGTGGCAATGAAACAGGCTGACACTGGTATTGAGTACTGACTTTTGTGATCAGAAAGAATAGTTTGTACACTGGAGATCAAAGCTTTTGAGTAACCTTCTCATACTTTGTATCCAAGTGCTTTAAGTCTTTTTACCCGGGTTAGTGCATATGAAAAAGCCAGGGAAATATAAGGCCCCCAATCTGGACAGATCATAATAGATGCACAAATGGCACGTGTTAGGGGAACGACCAACTGTTTGATGAGCCCACTGTGGATATCATCTATGCAAAACCTAACCTGATTAGTTGGTTAAATATATTGTCTCTCTACTTCAAGCTTCATAGCTCATATGGTCTCTTGATGTAGAGGATAGAAATAAGTCCATAGAATGGTCACAACCAAACTATTAATTTGTTTTTTGGAATAGGAGATCTTTGAGGTCTATAAAATGATAGCTTCCACATCCTAGGCAGGTGTTAAGAATGTAAAACTACATGATCTTTCTCCTTGTACCCTGAGAGAACTGAGATGTATATTGGACCTTTATGATGCACCTTAGTGAAGCTTCAGTGGATCCCATGTAGGAGATCTCCTATACCAGCTATTTGGATTGTCCCGAGCACCCAATTCACAGCTTACTTCTGAACAGTCATAAAGCGTGGGGAAGAGCCTAAAAAGTTCAAATCATCTGTTATCTATCACTATATAAGCAGTCTAGCTTTCGTGACCCCAATGATCTCCTAGATGGGGACTATATGAATGGTGGCTTGTGGCTCTTGTCATGTGTCCACATTTCCATTTCTGATTATATTAAGACTGTTGAATATCACCTTTAGCAGTGCTTTCTCAAAACATATAGGTTTGTTGGGAGAAATTCGCAAGGTACTTTGAGGTGGAACTGAAGGAGGTGAAGCTGAGGGAAGGCTACTATGTGATAGACCCCGTGAAAGCAGTGGAGATGGTAGATGAGAACACCATTTGCGTTGCAGCAATCTTGGGTTCAACTCTCACAGGGGAGTTTGAAGATGCAAAACTTTTAAATGAGCTACTCACTGAGAAGAATAAGAAGACTGGCTGGGACACTCCAATACATGTGGATGCTGCTAGTGGTGGATTTATAGCTCCATTCTTATACCCAGAGCTTGAGTGGGATTTTCGCCTGCCTCTGGTTAGAAGCATTAACGTCAGTGGCCACAAGTATGGCCTCGTCTATGCTGGTGTGGGCTGGGTCGTGTGGAGGACTAAGGATGACTTGCCTGAAGAGCTCATTTTCCACATCAACTATCTCGGAGCTGATCAGCCTACATTCACTTTGAACTTCTCTAAAGGTAAATTATTTGTTTTATTAATAAGCTGGATTGTTGGTAGCCTTGTACAAATAATTAGTTACAACACTCTTACTACCTGTCCAATGGATATGACTAACAAGTAGATATGATTAACAGCGTTCCAATGGTATTTATTACATAGATTATTTAGGTGATCCATATCAACAAAATTGTCTCACTTTGGGGCTGGGGATGGGGCGAGGGATGTGTGTAATCCTGGAGTTCTTCCATCAATTGAGCTATCTGTCTAGTGACATGTGTGCCTAAAGTACTGTTAATAGCGGACCATGATATTTGGCTATTTTTACAAAACTCTTGTAATTCAGAGGCGAATTACAATGCTAGGCCTACCATGTGCCACCGTTATATGAAGTAGGCAAGTTGTGAGGAGATTAATATTGAGTGAATCTTATACAAATAGGATAAAATAGCTTGTGCTCATTAATTAACGCAAGTGCCCCTGTAGTAATATTAAACATACCTGTTCAACAATCAGAATGGCATGATCAATCAACTTATACTGTATGTCATTGCCTCTAGAGTTAATGATTTTCTGGGAGAAATTGATTGATTGGGGTCACCCATCACCCATGTCTTCTGAATATATGGTTTTGGGTGTTTTTATTTAGATAGAGATGATTATACAAACATCCCGTTTATAGAGCTGTTTCATTGTAAAGGATTGTTTTCATGATGTTTTAACCTTATGTCAAAATAACTTTTCCGTGTTGGACACCATGTCTGTTTTGGGCTCCAACATTTCTCAGTATCCTTGTTACTTAATTGGCTTAATTGGCTTCAACCATTTATAACGAGCAAAACTAAGCTGTTTTTTGTTTTATGGTGGGGCAGGCTCCAGTCAAATAATTGCTCAATATTATCAGTTCATTCGGTTAGGCTTTGAGGTAATTTTTCTTTAACTCACCTTTGTATATCAGGCCTAATAGATTATCATAGTATCTTCATAAAGGGGGACTGTTTTCACTTTGTTTCACGACGATGCTATGCACAGTATTTCTGTGGCAACAACTGCAGTTTCCACCACCTTACTTGAGAATGGTGTCTGATTGAATCATATCGGAAAATTGTCTCCGATAAAGTACCTATCACATAATTACATCCCTATCACCACTGGGGGTGGGTATTCTTGCCTATTAGTATACCAGAATTTTTTGATGCAGCACCAAACTCAAGCTCTCTTTCTTATCGAAATTAAAGGGGAAAAAATAAAAAAATAAATGGATCTGTTTTGAGCTCTTTTCCTGTACTATATAATCTTTCCTATTAAATTATAAATCTTTCTTTTTTCTTATCATAACATCTAAGGTCCCTCTATGAAGGTTTGGAATCTGGCTTACAAATGGCATGACATGTGTATGTAGGGAACCAGATCAACCAATTAACAGGACATTAGGAGATCTCTTACACCAATGTTTAACTTGATTGTGTGATTGTAACCATCTGTTATGGAATTTATTTCGTTTCTGTCCATATTTTTCCATGTACTAATCCAAGATAATCAGTTGGATTAGATTTGAACTAGAGATCTCTTTTGGTTAGACCCATTTAGCACAAAGTCCTACTGACCTGCTTAGAGATCATATTTTGACTCTCAAGACTTTGCATGTTGATGTCGTCTTGTCTTTTTTATCCTTTCGAAGGAAACAGCATCATATTTGACAATTTTATTTATTTATTTATTTTATTATTTTTGTGAAGGGGTATAGGAACATCATCGCAAACTGCATGGAGAATGCAAAAGTGCTGAGTGAAGGGATAGAGAGGACAGGTCGTTTTGATATTGTCTCCAAAGATATGGGAGTTCCACTCGTGGCCTTCTCTCTTAAAGATAGCAGTAAGCACACTGTGTTTGAGATATCAGAGAGTCTGAGGAGGTTTGGATGGATCATCCCTGCATACACGATGCCACCCGATGCCCAACATGTAGCTGTCCTCCGAGTGGTGATTAGGGAGGATTTCAGTCGAAACCTCGCAGAGAGACTCATTGCTGACCTCGAGAAGATTTTAAAGGAGATAGACTCTCTCCCATGCCGGGCACCCAATAAAGTTGCACATGTTACAGCTATTGTGGATGACACAACTGGTGGTGTGGAAGGTGGGCATGCAGCTAAGAAGGATGTGAGAAAAACCCAAGAGGAGATAACCAGGTACTGGCGGAGGCTGGTGGATGGGACGAAGACCAATGGGGTCTGCTAAGCCTTTTTTTTTCTTTTCTTTTCTTTTCTTTTCTATGGATCAAATTAGCTTTACTGTTTGGTTTGGTACAAATTAGCTTTCAGTATTATATGTTTTCACTGTAATATACCATGACCAGGTTTAGAATGATACCACTTTACTGTTTCACACCAACGGTTTTTGAGACTGGCCAGGTTGGACCGATGAATTGGAGCTGGTGAATTGGAATTGGATGACTGTATAGTAGTTTGGATCAAGCTTGTGGAATGATTTGAACCGTATGGAATCCGTCTATGTTTTATAAGTTTAGGAACCATTAAAAAACATTAGATAAATCTATCTACTGCTTGGAAGGTGGTCAACTCAACTAGGTACATTAGTTCAAAAAATTTGATTTTGTGTCATAATTGCAAGTAAAGGGAGAAAGTGAAGGACACACGATGCGAGATAGAAAGCAAAAGGGAAGAAAATGAAGTGAGAAATGCAATTTAGACACGAGTATGAACCGACATGTCGAGTTGAGGAAGAGCTGCTAAGTGAAGACATTGATATATCTAGAAATACCTTGTCTTGTGTTGTGACAAAACAAGATAGCCAAACAAAACACATATTGGATTCAAGTATGCGATGTGCTTGAAACAAAATGAGAAAATAGTAAACAGAAAAGAACAATCACACATTACAATATTTAATGTGGTTTGGCAAGAATGCCTACATCTACGAGCACAAACAATCAAGAACATCTGCTAAAATGGAGAACAAACACTGTATAAAATGCACAATAGAAAGTTTCCAAACCCAAAGGAAAACCGCAAACATAACTCTCAACACAAATATGTTTTTGTCTCTCACAACTAAAGTCTTGACAAAACCTTGTACATCTGTCACACCCACAAAACCCCATACATCTAGTTTATATAACAATATGCATCCCAAGAAACCCTACAACCTAACATGGGTCAAACTCCCAACCCAGTTTGGGTTGATGGACCTGAATTGGGTCACAAAATAGGTAAAAACCCTACACCTTGGCTTAAATTCTACCAAACCAAATTAAACAAAACTCTTTGATCATCTTCTTCACCAAACCCTGAAGCATACAAAATTAATTCTCTTTTAAACTAATTAAGTCCAAACAACCATTGAACTTAATCACCAAAATTGGCTTTGTCGACATATCTGTTGTCTCCTTAGTACTAAATGCATCTACAACTATGTCTTCAAAACCAACTCTGGCCGAAGACCTAATGTCCAAATTTGATACACTTCCATGTTGTTGAACTTCAAGAACCTGAATGGGGTCTAAAATAGCATCCTCACATCTTGACAAAATAGGACTTTCACACTTCAACTCCACTTCCAACTGAATACTCAAATTTTTGTCTACCACGACCTACTTACTTAGACACAACAAGATAGAATCACCAAAATCAACACTTTTGTGTTGCTTTCCATGAGCACACCACTCATAAAATCCAAACTTTTCAACATAGAGAAAACCACAGTTGCTCAAATCTATCAAACTTCTTATACAAATGTGACACATTCACTAATGCCACAACTATATACATAGTATACAGAAACTTGATGTAGAAGAAATAATTGATCTACCTTGAATGGTGTTCCCGACAAACACATAAAGGTTTCCAACTTTTCTTGATTCCAAAGCAACCTGAGAATCCGAAGAATCCTCATAGATTCATTTTCCAAAAAGGCTTTACACCCACTAGAATCCAACTCACCCAAAGAAATAATATTACTCTTCAAATCCAAAACATGCCAAACATTTGCCAATATTCTTATAACTCCATCGGACATCTTTATTTTGATTGTACCTATCCTCAAAATCTTGCATGACATAGCATTATCCATCAAGACAACTCCACCTTCAATGGACATGTTGGAAGAAAACAAATCCTTATTGGGACACATATGATAAGGACAACATGAATCAAGAACCTAAATGTCCTAAAAACCATCATCCCTAATGTTGACAGACAGAACCGTTAACTTTCCTCTCCTTCCTTTGTTTGAGCTTAGGCCAATTATCCTTAATGTGCTCTTTCTTATGGCAATAATAACACTCCAAATCCTTTTGTGATCTACCAAATCCCTTCTCCTTTATGTTCACACGAGTAATGAGGCCCTTAACCTCAACCTCGCCAACAAAACCATTTTTCTTCATCTCATTTCAAAGAAAGGTTGTTGTGACCTCCTTTAAATCAATAGGATCGTCCCATAGAGCAAAGTTGTCATGAGATGCTCATATGATAAAAGAAGAGAAGACAACAGGATTAGGGTCTTATTTTTTTCTCAAGCTTCGACTCAATACTTATGAATTAAAAATAATCTTATTAAACTCATTAAGATATTCAAAAATACTCATAGCTTCTTGCATCCACAGGGTATAGAGATTCTACTTAAGGTAGGGATGATTCATAAGGGATTTCGTCATGTAAAGGAATTTAAGGTTCAACCAAAGCTTTGTTACAAAATCTTCATTCAAAATATTGAACAACACCTCATCCACAAAGCATAAAAGGATAAAACTCCTAGCCTTTAAGTTGTAATCCTCCTAGTCACTTTCTGACATCCTAACAGGCTTCCCCTTCAATGCCTTATCCAAACCCTGTTGAATCAACAAGTCTCCAAATCCAAAATTGTTCCTTCTGTTGAACTTCACAAACTCGAACCTTGTAGTCGCCATTAAACAATCCCTAAAATAGAGAATCCTCAATCTATGACTCAAGCAGCAACAACCAACAGTTCATTAACCTAAAAGACCTTGTGCTTTGAAAAGAGGCAATCCTCAACACCAGCCAACACCAACTTGAATGTCATGATACCAGTTTGTTGTTACAGAACAGCACATCAAAACTAAAATCAGTTGGATTCAAGTATGCAATGCACGGGAAACAAAATAAGAAAACAGTAAATAACAAAGAACAATCACATAACATTATATATAATGTTGTTTGGCAAGATTTCCTACATCCACGAGTGAAGATGATCAAGAACTTCCACTAAACTAGAAAACAAATAGAGTACGAAACTCACAATGGTGAGTTCCCAAACCCAAAGGTGAAACCCTAAGGAAAAACCTAAACAAAACTCTCCACACAAATACATTCTTGTTTCTCATAATCAAAGTTCTAACAAAACCCTCAATCTATCACACCCACAAAACCCGCATACATCCCTTTTATATAACAACTTGCATACCAAGAAACCCTATAACTCAACATGGATCAATCCCCCAAAATTTCCCATAAACAGGTCATTATCGGTTCACTCTATGGATTATACAAATGGGTTGTATCGGGTTGAATTCAAGTCACATTTCCAACAAATCTCCACTTTGGCTTAACATTTAACCGAAGCACACTGAGCAACTCCTTGATCACCTTCTCCACCAAACCCCGAAGCACGCTAAGCAATTCTAAGTCACCCTTGAACTAAATCACCAAACTCAGCTTTGTTGACATATCTACTAACTCCTCAACACTAAATTTATCTACAATCATATCTTCAAAACCTTCTTTAACTAAAGGTCTAACATCCAAGTTGAGCACATTTCTATGCCGTTGAACTTTCGGAACCTGAATGAGGTCTAAAACAACATCTGCATGTCCCAACAAAATAGGAATCTCACGCTCCAACTCCACCTCTAATTAAACACCCAAATCTTTATTTTTCACAATCTTCTTACTTGGACGTAGTAAGATAGAATCACCAAAATCAACACCTCCATATTGTTTTCCATAAGTACAATGTTCACAAAATCCAAACTTTTTACTATAAAGCAAATCCCAATTGCTCAAATTTCCCAAACCTTTTACACAAATGTGACCCATACACCTATGCCACGACTATGTACATAGTATACCTATATATGGTACAAAAGACAAAACTATTCCACCTTGAAAGGTGTTCCCAAACAGCACATAAAAGGTTCCCTACCTTTCTTACTATAAGCCAAAACCGTTATTTATGTCAAACTTCTAAATCTAAAACCTTGTAGTTGCCATCGTAAAATCCCCAAAAAATAGAGAATCCTCAACAATAATCGTAAGCAGTGATGGATAACCCAAAATGACTTTGTTGTAACACCACACCTAAGTTAAGAAAGTTTAGAAAATTCAGACACAATACCATGTACCAAATTTGAACCCCTCGTAATTTTGAGAAAGAGGACCATCCTAAACGTTTGAGTGACCTAGACATAGTTTAGAATGAGTTAGAAAACCTTTGGACCATTTGGGTTAGACTCTAGAGACCCAAGGTAAAGAAAACAAAAAAATTTAGCAAAATTTTAGGTGTGATTGATCACAAGCGTGACCGATCATGAGGCTTCCAAGTATGACCGACACACAAGTCACACCATTCGGGTGTTGCTCAGACTTGTCCCTAACCAATCATAAAAAACACCCTAACCGATCATGAGTGCGACTAATCATAAATCTCCTTATCGGTCACATCTCGCAAATCTAGGAAAATAAAAAGGCACATACAGAAATGACGTGGCTCATTCTAATTCGACCTTCATATGAGTGGGATCTCGTTTATGATGAAATGTAACCACTGTATAAACTCATTTGGCTTTATTAGACCACTTAGAACATAGAAAGGGAGAGAAAGAGAGAGAGAATTGCAAGATTTGGAAGGAAGGAAGAGAAATTCTTTTCCAATATGGTAAGTTCAACCCATTCTTGTGAATTTTTGCTAAAATAGGTGATTTCCATCCATGATCTTTTTAGTTTCATTTATTTGATGTTAAATCTACACTAATTTTACAGAGGGAGGTAATTTTCAAAATTGAATTGAAGAGGATTTGACAAGAAGCTTTGGATTTAAAGATATTGTAAGTAATCTTTCTTATTATGGCTACTATGTGATATTCCCTTTTTGACATTCTTAGATTTTGTGAACTTATATATGAATCCTCTGAAATATCTGGAGAGCTTTCCTGTAAACCACTTAATCATACTTGATCCTTGAATCCAAGCCTGTTTGGTAAGTAAACTTGCTTACTATGGGTGATGTGCTGTCCTCTTGTGATTTTTAAATTATGTGATGTTATCCATGGAATCCTTTGAGATTATTGGAAATCCTTAAGCTCAATCTATTAAACCATGCTAGATCTAAGAAAAATTGCATGCTTAGTAATGTTTCATGCTCTTTATACTTAGTATAACTCTTTTCTTATTAGAACTTCTGAAAATTTTGTAGATCTATAATTTAAACCATTAAATATTATTTGATCTTTAGATCTACGCCTATTTTATGAAATATTACTGTTTATAAACAATGTGTTGACTGATTCCCTTCTTCGAAACCTTTAGATCATGTGAAATCTGAAATTTCCCCATGTGAATCTATGAAATCTATGTGAACTTGTGAATCCTTCAAGATCTACACTATTGATGATCAAATTGATAGGCAATCTTGCTTTTCCCTTTGTTTGGAACACTAGATGTGATATTTGGTTGATCTCTACGATTAGATTCATTGCAGAATCATTTAAATTTCTGAATTTATGTAAATTTGTATTGAACTCATTGATTTTATTGAACTTTATGTTCCCTATATGATCATATGAACTATGTGAACTATCGAATCCTATTACATGATTTGAATAATTAATTTTATGTGAAATCTTAGTTAATTATTATGACTCCAGTTTTATAAATATCGAATCATGTACTAACTTTGAATCTAAGTGAATCATATACCTTTGAAATGATTGAATCATGGCAATGCTATGCCTAAATTCATCTTATACATTATAAAAATATTCTGATTATTAAAACTATGTGAACCTTCAAACTTATTGATGTGAACCTTAATGAACTTCGAACCTTTGACCTATTTTGGGCCCCGTCACAGGGTTAAGTGTAACCATCGACTATTCAGGTCTTGACATGGGGATAAGCGTGTCCTTTAACCCTTTGGCCTTGTCACTAGGGTAAGCATGACCTTTGATACTTTAGGCCTGCTTATAAGGCTAAGTGTGAGAAAGTACTTCTAATATTCTCTTTGATTTCATAGATATTAACCCTACTTCTGGGGATTATCAGAAGATTAGGACCATATCCTTGAGATTACACCAAGGACATTGGCTCTACTCATGGGGTTTGGCACATGATTCAAACCCTACCTATAGGGTTAACTAGAGCATATGGATACTTTACTTTAGACCTTTGGAATATTGAACATTGGATCTTTCAAACATTGAACTTTGAACATTTGAATCATTGAACTTAGAATACTTTGAATATTAAACTTTGAACACTTTAAACCATATAAACTTTGGACCTTTTGAAACATCAAACTTTGAACATTTTGAATCATTGAACATCGAATCTTTTTAAACTAATATATGTCATTAAACTTATTGACTATGATCTCCATATTGAATTATTTGTTTGGACATCGATTATTATTCGATAATTATCATCGAACTCTGAATTATGAAATCAAAATTCTTTATTCGAACTTAGAACCTTGTATTAGACCTTTGGCTTTAGTTTGATATCTAATTATTGTTTAGTTTGTACTAACATGATTATGCTTGTTACTTCGATTTCTATTTAGTTCTATATCAAAATTTGGATTTGTTAGTACTTAGATTTATGCTTCTTGTTTCATATTATCTATAGTCAGTTAAATTGCTTATAGGTTGAGACTAACCCAATTGTTTTGTTTTTCAAACTAACTATGATTGCAGGTCCTCCATCCTAGAGGCTTGCCAAGACGATTTCAGCCTTTTCTTTTTCTCTTTTGTGCTTTTATTATTAGACATACATTGAACCATTGACATTGGGAACATTATAGAGGAGTTGTATATTTTTCCCTTTGGTTTATGTTTGGGTGAAAGGGAAACCCACTTATGTAATTTATGGATGTTTTAGTACATTGGCATACTTTGGAGATTTATGGTATCATTTCCGCTACATCTATATTGATATATTTGTACTATGTGAATTATCCACTACAATATATTGAACTATTGTGATCTAATGGCTATGAGAATGCTTTCGCAATTACAGAACTTAAAATGTGATTATGTGAGAACTTATAGCCATTAGATTGTGAACATTGGTTATTGAATCAATACAACGATCCAAATCCGAGGTGCTTACGGATTTCAAATCTGAGTTCGGGTTTGGGGGCATTATATTTACACTCTAAATAGAGGCAATCCTTAATACCAGCTAACAACAACCTTCAACAAAACTTGAATGCTCTAATTCCAGTTTGTTGTGATAAACCCATACAACAGAACAAAACACATATCTGGTTCAAGTATGCGTGTGAAACAAAACAAGAAAACGATAAACATCAAAGAACAATCACAAAACACAATTTTAATGTGGTTCAGTAAGATTTCCAACATCCACAGATGAAGACAATCAAAAACTTCCGCTAAAACAAAGCATAAAATGCACAACGGTGAGTTCCTAAACAAAAGGTGGAACCCTAAGGAGAAAAAATGGAACTCTCCACACAAATACATTCTTGCCTCCCACAACCAAGGTCTCTCACTTCTACCACACTCCTAAAACCCTTATACGTCCCTCCTATATAAAATAACACATCCCAAGAAACCCTACAACCCAAAATGGGTCAAACCCCCAAAATTGACCATAAATGGGCTATTACTGGGTTGCTCTACGGATCACACAAATGGGCTATATCGGTTTTAATTCAACTCACTTTCCCAACATGGCTGAACAGTGAGAAATCTATTTAATTTACTAACTTTGTGTTGTTTATGGAAGTTTCAGCCATGGAAATTTCCAAAAGAAGACTTTTCTTTCAACTCGAAGAGGTTGATCTCCATCTCCAATTAGGAGAAGGTTGGACATTGGGGGACTTTGTTAACAAGAGGTCTCAAAGATTAAATAAAAAGATTAAAAAAAAAGTTGCTTTATAGTTTTCTTTTCCAAGATTTTCTCCTTGAATGTACAAAGATGCTAAAGAGTTTCTCCATATATATTGAGAAAATATAGTATTCTTCCAATTGTGAAAAAAGGCAAGAAGGATATTCTTTATTGTTTGTAAGGGGATTTACAGGTCTAACTACTTCTTAGGCATTCTTGGGATTTGGGATTGAGACAAGAAAAAAATAAGAATTTATTCTATTGTAACTTGTATTTCTTTAGCTTAGAGTATAGAACAAATAGCACCTAAGGACATAGGTCAAAGATCCAAACCATGTAATGTTATAATAGGTGTCCTAACAAAGCCATCATAGAGACTTTTTATAGTACTTATTTGTTTGACATTTATAATAAAGTGCTTTGTTCCGTCATCACATGTATATAATTTTATTTATGGGTAATTGTTTGATATCATGAGATGAGATAGGTGATTCTCATGTAATATAGTAGGATGTCAAACACATGGATTATATGTAGAGAGATCTAACTATCTAATTCTTGTAAACCTAAAACCTTACAACTATGGGTGCCGTCGGGCACATCACTTAAAAGGCTGCTATGTGTAGAGTTGTCATATAATGGAGTGATTTAATCTCAATCATGTAGATGCATTCAAATGCATTAAGGGGATCCATAATGAACACATTTAGTAAAACTTCATTGTCAGAGTAAATGATGTTCATAACTTATAGACTAACCATTTAACCTAAGGGATTTGTGATTCTCTAAGTTATTAAAGTTTGTTATTTTGACCTGCCAACTAGTGATGCCTAATTGGCGGTTATATCATGGGTAGCTTGGATATTTGACTTGATGCTTGAGAGAACATAAGTGCCCAACAAGGAATCCACTGCCCTTATAATAGGGAGAAATGTTCAATCTAGGGTTAACATGAATTGATTGGACATTGAAATTTGGATCCAGTGTTTTGATAAAGTGTTTGTCAAAATGTCTTTCAAAATTATATTAAATAAATAAATAAGTATTTTAGAAAAAAATTTATTAAGAATTTTTTTATGTCCAATTGATCCATTAACATTCTATAGATAATTTTCCAATGGCCTAAAGGGTTTGACAATGACTAGTTTATTGTCATGGGGGTCATTGATGGATATTGCAGAGTGGAAGGATGTTTTTTCTGAAAAAGGTTTGTAAGGAAGGGCCTCAATGTTAAATTTTTATCTTTAGGAGTTAAATTGTAACATGTCACAGGGATTGTTTAAATTAATGGAGTGACTGGTTGTAATTATCAAATAGTTAAGTTCATAATTACAGTTTTGACTCAATTAACGATAGTGGGCCCCATAAGCTTAAGGATAAGAATCCCATAAGGATCCAACACCCCCTAGGGTTTATTTGACCTCTCTTTATACCTATATATAGGGTTACTCATGTTTAAATATGGTCCTATAACAATTCTGGAGGTGGGAGAGGTGTAGAAAATTCTAGAGCAGGTGCGGAGATTTTGGAGACTAAGTCATATTGGATTCTTGTGTCCGGTTGATTGATTGAGGTAATTCTAAAATTCCTTAATGAATAGATCTCAGAGATTCATATGGTAATCATGGGAAAACATATTTTGATATGTGTGTTAATCAATGAATTTATTTAATTTTAATGTTCAAGAACGATAATCTTCTAACTTGTGGTATCAGAGCCTCCCATATGAATCCTGAAATCTAATTTTTGTTATTTTTTATGGTACTTTTTAAATACTTGATAGAAACCATTATTATATAGATCCAAGTTCTGGAATCTAAGTGTGATAATGGTGATTTATGCAAAAATTTGAAGAGTGTAAAAGCCTAGATCAAATCTATAGCAGATTACATAAAATGACAGTTATGATCTCAATTTAAATCGGAATCATGTGTGGTTTGTTTTGTTAGCTTCATGTGAATGTTTAATATTTTTTTTATAAAATAATGTAATATTTAATAGATGTATGATCATGATTATCTCTTCTCCCTCTTTCTCTCTTTCATTTATCTTTAATGGTTGTATTCTCTTCAAGCAGCTCAGGATGGCGGGCCAGTTATTTAATGTTTCTTATTAATAGATATAATTTTTTTAATTAGTAATTTAAAATAGTTGTGAGACTTAAGAGAATGAAGATCCTTTGAGCACAACACATTAGAGGGAAGATGAAGGAGAAACGAAGTTTCTGAAGACATACAAACAAAACAGGGAAAAGCAGATGCCTTGATTTTCATGAGGATCAACCCCTATGAGATACCATTGTTTTCTTATGTATTTCATTATTCATTTAAATATTTTTAGAGCACCTCCATGATGTTGGGTTGTGCTCATCTCAAAACCCTAGAAGAGAGTCCAAGTTGAAGTAAAAAGTGGATGTCAACCACTAAGACTTTGAGTCCTATAAGGACTCTAACTAAAAGTCCAATTTGAAAACTAATTTTGGAAAGTTGAGGATAAGTAGGAGCTCATAACAGTCATAGGTAAGTTTGTTATCAATTAAGAGACCAATGAGATTGTGTCAGAGTCTTAGTTAGACATGGACACAAGTTGTTGCAACATAAAAGGGCACTAAATTAAAATAATTTTAAAATAGTGATTAGATAATTAATTTTTTCTCCCTGTACATTAATATAATTTTTTATTAATTTAAAAAATTTTAAATAAAAAATATTTGAAAAAAAATTCATTGAGGCATTTTATCGAACATTTGGAGTGCTTGGGCGCCATAGCCTTCCACTATCAGTGAGTAGGAGATTTTGGCTGAAATAGATTGGTTAAAGCCCACAGGATAAGACCAAATCTAATTTTAGTTAATCTACTCTCATACACTTCTAAGGATAAGAGTTAGGTATGATTAGTGGGAGTGTAATCCCACAGGATACATCATCCCACAATACATACACTAAGTCTAGATGGTGGGTTTATAATTAACTGAAAGTATCATGGCAGCCCATAGGTTTTAGGCATAGTATTTTCAGAGGCTATAAGTAAATCAGAAATAAAAAATCTGGGAATGTAATTAGTTATAATTCACCAGAAGACATGATGGATGGTAACTATCCACCTAATCAGGGCAAACTCAATTTATTCCCACAGGAAGATATTGTGTTTTGTAGGATCAGGTTTCTGATGACCACTGGATATTTGATAAGTATCCCAATCCTATGGTATATGAGGGAGCCATAGTATTG
>JAOXJP010000008.1:9831777-9849007 GCA_025762735.1 Platanus orientalis | reverse complement strand
TATATGTAGGGAAGGGATATATGAGCAATGGGCTCTTTAAATTAAATGTAATGACTGTAATTCCCAACATTAATAAAATTTCTTCTTCTGTTTATATGTTTGAATTTCTGATCTTTGGCATGGTAGACTAGGACATGTAAATTTTAATACTATGCATAAATTGGTTAATTTAGAACTTCTACCTAAGTTTCATATTGATTTAGATCACAAATGTAAAACTTGTGTGGAAGTAAAATTAACAAGATCACATTTCAGTATTATTGAAAGAAGTACTAAACCTTTAGAATTAATTCACAGTGATATCTATGATTTAAAATTCGTTCAAACTAAAGGTGGTAAAAAATATTTTATTACTTTTATAAATGATTGCACAAGATACTGTTATGTATATTTACTAAGAAGTAATGATGAGACCTTAGAAATGTTTGTGCATTATAAAAATGAGGTTAAAAATCAACTCAATAAAAAGATTAAGATTCTAAGAAGTGATAGAGCTGGTAAATATGAATCACCATTTGGTGAATTCTGTGCACAACATGGTATTATTCACTAAACCACCGCACTTTATTCTCCTCAGTAAAACGGAGTTTTTAAACAAAAAAATAGAACCTTAAAAGAAATTATGAATGCAATGTTGATTAATTCTGGTTTACCCTAGAATCTATGGGGAGAAGCAATTCTTTCTACAAATTACTTTCTCAATAAGTTGCCTTATAAGAAAACAAATAAGACACCTTATGAATTATGGAAATGTTGAACTTCTTCCTATAAATTCTTAAGAGTATAGGAGTGCTTAACAAAAGTGATAGTCCATATCTCTAAAAAGATTAAGATTGGACCTAAAACAATTAATGACATATTTATTGGTTATGCTCATAACAGTTGTGCATATCAATTTCTTGTTCATAAATATGATATTTCTGATATAAATGTAAATACTATTATTGAATCTAGGCATGCATTATTTTTTAAACAAATATTTCCTTGAAATAATGTACAAGAGTCAAGATCTCCTAAAAGATTTTATAAAACTATGTTTAACAACTCTCAATAAGGAGATGATGTTGAAGCTAGACATGGTAAAAAAAATAAAAAAACATCAAAATCATTTGGTCCAGATTTTCTAATTTATTTATTAGAAAATGAGCCTCAAAGATTCAAAGAACCAATGTCTACTTCTAAGGCACCTCTATAGAAAAAGGCTATCAATAGTGAAATTGATTCCATATTACAAAACCATACATGGGAACTGGTGGATCTACCACTAGGTAGTAAACCTCTTAGATATAATGGATATTTAAGAGGAAGTTGAAAACAGATTAATTAATTGACAAATACAAGGTCAGGCTTGTTGTTAAGGGATACAAACAAAAGGAATGTATGGACTATTTTGATACACATTCACCAATAAAAAGAATAACATTCATTTGCATGTTAATAGCTATTATAGCATTGCATAATCTAAATATACATTAAATGGATGTTAAAACTACGTTCTTAAATGGTGAATTGCATGAGGAAATATAAATTGAACAACTGGAAGGGTTTATTGTTCCTGGAAAAGAGAATAAAGTGTATAAGTTTGTTAAATCATTTTATGAATTAAAACAAGCTTTAAAGCAATGACATGAAAAATTTGACAATGTAATGATGTCAAATGGATTTCAAACTAACGAATGTGACAAATGTATGTATGTTAAAGATACCACAAATTGTCATGTCATTGTTTGTTTCTATGTTGATATGTTCATCATAGGTAGCAATAATGATATTATTAAGGCTACTAAGAAGATGTTAATTAGTCAATTTAATATGAAAGATTTAGATGTTGCATATGTGATACTAGGGATAAAGATTATTAGAACATCTGAAGGACTTGTTTTGTCTCAATCTCACTACATTAAGAAAGTACTTAAGAAATTCAAAAATTATAGACAGTCCTGCAAAAACACCTATAGATATAAATCTTCATTTAATTAAAAATAAAAGTGAAAGCATATCTCAGCTAGAGTATTCTAGAATAATAGGCAGTTTAATGTATATAATGAATTGCACTCGATTGGACATAGCACATGCTGTAAGCAAGTTGAGTAGATACACTATTAACCTAGGGGCGGACCACTAGAAGGCATTAGTTAGGGTACTAAGGTATTTGAGATACACCCCAAACTATGAATTACATTACACCAAGTATCCTATTGTACTAGAAGGGTATAGTGATACGAATTGGATATCTGACTCAAAAGACACAAAATCTACAAGTGGATATGTCTTTACTCTTGGTGGTGCAGCTGTATCTTAGAAATCATCCAAATAAACTTGCATTTATAGGTCTACAATGGAATCTGAATTTATCATGTTAGATAAAGCAGGAGAAGAAATAGAGTGGCTTTGTCATTTCTTAGAAGATATTCCAATGTGGTCGAAACTTGTACCTGCTATATGTATACATTGTGATAGCCAATCAACAATTGGTAGAGCACAAAGTCACATGTATAATAGTAAGTCTCGACATATTCATCGAAGACATAATACAGTAAAGCAATTGATCTCACATAGAATTATTTTCATTAATTACATAAAGTCAAAAGAGAATATTGTGAATTCGTTAACTAAAGGTTTGACTAGAGATCAATTATACTGGTCATCGAAGGGAATGGGTTTAAAGTCTATGTCTGAAAAGTCATCATAATGACAACCCAACCTAGCTGACTAGGGATCCCAAAATCTAAGTTCAAAGGGACAACCGAATTGTGTGTGACTTGGTAGTATTACTACGATTAATGTGGCTATTAAGTGACACCTCTAGACATATGTCCATTCCGTACAGACATATAGGTGTCTCTTAAATCATTCATTTTCACACATGTTTGTTCTGTACGGATGTATAGGTGGCTATTAGATTGCAGCTATTGGTCATTGGTGACTATATGGAACCAAATGTTGTGTCCCTACACTTGTTCCGAACAAACACCAAAAGTTCTATAAATAATAGGCCCCTCATGCATTTCATATTGATTCAAACAAATTTTTCGGTTAAGGGTTTAGTCTCATAGTGCATTAGTGTGAGAGAGAAAGTACTACACGGTTTTGTTCGCTAGACACACAGATCGTAGTGCTACCTCTCTGTGTGCAGATCATTGTATCCTGTGAGATAGACGTCCGACTTAATCGTTAGCACCAATGCGAGGGACGAATTTGTCTTAAGGGCATAGTGTCTAACACTAGCCTTGATCTACTTAAGTGAAGTTTAATCATCTGAATCAAGTAAGTATATCATTTATTTTATTTGAGTAAATTTCGTAGTTTATAGTGTAGTGCATATGTATGTAGAATACTGAAATAACAATACCGCAACTAACAAATTTGACCAAGAAATTCGACCAATAATGAAACATTGAAGAGAAAATTATATAATCAATCTATTTGTTCTAAGTTTTATGAGATTGTTTAACATGAGTTGTTAATTGTCAAACTCATGATGATTAAGTACAAGGTGTCACAGGGTTCCTGTATGAGTGTGTTGTATAGTGTCTATTCTTCTCCTTCATGAGAAGAGATAGAAAAAATAATTAAAAGTCATTAGACCTCTAATTTGAAGTGATATCACTTCCTATGAATGGATATAGGGTTTCCCATCATTTTTTTTTTTAAATGAGAGATGGTAAACAAAACTATATTAGGTAAGATAACCTTGTAGATATATAGTTACAACCATAGGAATCCTCATCATAAGCCAAAGATCTTCATGGAACTGTGAGGGGAACAAAATATAATATTGAATAGCAAGAAAAGATGAGACCATATAATCTCCATAAGTTTCCCATTACTTTTAACTACATGATATTTAGGTGAAAGACACATAGATGGTTTGTGTGTGTGTGTGTGTGTGTGATCTAGATAAGCTTCATTGATATGATTGTTTTGTACAAGGAGGGTGAGGAGTGGAGGTATTATCAACTAAGGGAAGAATGGGTATTTTTGAATATATTTATATTGCTGTTTATGTATTCTCAGTTCCTAGAGATACAATGCCAAACATTATTGAAAAGAAATTTTAAAAGATAACAAGTTGCTTGGTTTCCCGTTTCTCCATTCCACTGGAGATGAAACAGTCATTCCCTTTACCTTAAAGGTTCAAATGACCAACATTTTGAACTGCTAAAGTTGCTTGCTTGGTTATCCATTTAGAATCACTCGGTAATCAGGCCAACAAGTTATCCATCTAGTACAAAAGAGAATTGATGTTACCTCAGTTAGATGGGTTTTAGATTATTAATTTGCCTAATTTAGAAAGCCATATATACCCAATAAACAAACATATCTATTTAGTTGTACCATAATTATATTATACTATGATATCTACATTTATTTAAAGTATAAAGTGAGCTGGGCCTCAAGCTCCAGGCAAACAAGATGGGCTAATGGCCTAACAACCTAGCCCCACAACCTCAGTCCTAAAATTAGTTGGGCCCAAGTATTCAGACCAGGCCCAGTCTACGAGGCTACTTTTCCATTCCAAGGCTGGGTTGTCTTTGGGCCAGTCCGGAAGCCAAACAGGCTGCCTCTGCCCACCGACAGCCCTTTAAAAATTTGAAAACCTTGGAAAAATGATTTCTTAAAAATAAAAATAAAAACTTTTTTGGGCCTTTGACAGTCCCTTGGTTGCAGGGGTTGCCTTCTTTGCCAGGTTACAGGTCCTCCACGACTCTTTACACAGGAATAGCACTATATACCCAACCAGGTGAAAGAAAAAAAAAAAAAAAAAAAAGCATCTTCATGGAGTGTTTTGGTACATATACCACTCACAAACATGTACTGCTCAATTGGAAGTCTATTTCAAAATGTCCTTGGATGCTCCCCTGGTATATAAATCACCCATCTCAATTCTATCTGAATGATTTTCAAAATAAAAATAAAAATTCTATCTCAGTTGGCGCCAACATTGCACATAACAACGGAATGCAGCCAGGGGTCAACCTCTGGCCTCCCTTCCTGGGAGGGTCATGTTGCAGCCACCCATGCTCTTTCTGTTTTTTCATCTTTATAGACAAGGCCTATTAGTGTTTTTTCAATGGGGGAAAAAAAAACTCAATTGTGTAAATTGCCACTGTTGATAATTTGCTAAACATCCAGCCATGTGGTGGACCAGGACCCTCCTCTAGAAAAGTATGAATTGCATTCACCACTTGAAACAAAGCAGATGGTGAGACTGACAAATCAGAAAAACTAGAGGACACATTGGTCATTGATTTCCAAACAGATCCAACCCTTTAATTACACACCCACACAATTATGACCCAAAAACTGGTCGGACCCAAATTACCAACCTGAATCCCACATTGATTTTTCGCAAAAAGGACACTTTTTTGTTGCACAATTCTGGTTGGATGTAGGGTCTGAACCGACCCATTTCACTAAAAATTTAAATCTCAACCGAAACGTGGTCCCACTACCACTGGAAAGAAATCCTTTCACACATTGGGTCCACCTTGGTTCCAAGCCATGGTGTTGTCCCACTATATCACCATGACCGACACTCAAAGTTGTGATCTGAATATGGCCCCACATTTGCCTGGATGTAAAGAAAGTTTCTCCAGAACCAAATCGAAAAGAAAAATGGTTGGAACCCATACCTGACCCGGCAAACCAAAAAGGAAAAGTAGGGATTTGAATTGTGTCGAACACGGCCAGCCTTCTTATAGCCTGTTAGGACCTGTCTGGCTTAACAGGTTGACACGTCACCGAAAAACGGAGGCCAATTTTTTCAGTACCTCCTTTTTTCATGAAGCGGAGACATGTTAGGCCAGACAGATCCTAACAGGCCATAAGGAGGCCGGAGAGGATCCGCTTTCAACCTAATATCATAACCTCGCAATAATTTAGTTCCCCACACACCCGCCAAAAATAAAACCAAAGGAAGCTCGCCGAATCCCTATAAACATTACTTTATGATCTTTTTCTCTTCTCTGTCATTGACTGACTACTCTTTCTATTTCATCTGCATCTCACTTTCCCAAAGCTTCTAACTTTTGAAATTAAGTATTTCTAGTATTCTCATGGCACATTTCTAATCCTGAAGAGGGTCATCTACAAACCATGGCATACAATGGCAATCCACATAGCCCCAACTCCTCTATGGGTTGGGATCTACACAAACTTGGAGCTTTCTGCTCAGACATGTCTTTGGGTATCCTTCTTCTCTCTCTTTCTTGCTGTCTTTCTTTCCATGTTTATAAAAGATTCATGGCTAATGCAATGCTCTAAATGCTATTCTGTCATTGTGGGCATCTTCAGCTATGGAGACTACTGAACCATCCTTATCGACTGGGTATCTACAGGATGCTTTGGTAGCATGGAACGATCGGTGTAAGCGAAGACGCTTGCAGTTGTACGATCATGATCCTACAAGAAGCCTGGAGAACAATTTACAGGTAATAGTTCAGTGTGAGGATACTTTAGAAACTCTAAACTAGGTAAATTATCTGATCAAGAGACTGATCTCTTTTACAGAACCACTGGAACTCGAATTGCACCAGAGACCCACATGAGAATTTTAAATGCTCGAGCCACATAACTGAAATCAATAGAGTCTCAGGTAAATTAGATGGTATTTCTCTATCTAATTGTCTTGCTGGATCATATAGTCATTTGTTAAACGAATCAACAACACCAAGAAATGGGTTTCACCATCAAACACCACTTAATCAGGATTATATTTATTTTTTTGGTGTACATTTTTTTTTCATCATGGCAGATGAACCCTTAAACTCATCAATTGGCAGCATCAGCGAGGGAAAAACGATGTTTTCGGAGATAAAAACACTAGAAAAATCAGTATCAGCCCGTGAAACACATGATTCTCCTTGTTCTTCTTACAAGGACCCACTGGGAATAAAGTGCATATATGACAGAGACACCCTATTTCCAACTCAAAATCCAGTATCTTCCTCTGGTACTTATTTGAGTTTTGTTATTCGTGGCTTCTTAACTGTTAATTCTCCAGTATTTGTTTTCCTACCTGTTTGTTTTGGTGTTTCAGAGAGCCGGCTTCAAAAGAAGAAGGTGATAAGCGAAGTTGTTTATCCATTTGCACTAGTGAAACCTGGAGGGGTTGACGGGGACGTGACCCTTAGCGACATAAACGAGAGGATCCTCATGCCTCCGACTAGGCCAGTCAGGCACCCAGTAGGGGACTTCGCTTGCCGTTCATGTGTTTCTCCTGATGGGCCAGGCCTCTCGGGGAAAGCCGTTGTGTCCCTAATCAGAATCAACACACAAGGTAGAGGAACAATCACAATTATCAGAACAAGAGGTTGAATGAATGCTTAGTTCTTACTTAAGCTAAGCTTAAATTCGTGCCTGTTTCGTTTGTATAGATATATACGTAGACGACTCGTGTCTCTGTTATTTCCATTGTGGTCCAAACTTATTGATTCAAAGAACAAATTCAGACCAGCTCTTTGAACTTTAAAGTGCCCTACAAAATCTTCTTCCTAGCTACCGGATCCAGACATAAACAATGCCCACCACATGGGTATGTGTTTGTGGAAGGCACATTCCACTTAGCTTGTGTTCTGCCGCGAAGGGGCTCTTTCCGCCAGCATTGTGGCATGGCCGAATTAGGGATGACTCGGTGTGTTCTATAAGATTTCTAATTGGATTGATGATTGATCTGACTTAAAGGGAGGGTTATGGATAGACTTAGGGGTGACAATGTTTGACACGACCCATAAACCTGACACAAACCCAACATGAAATAAGCAATTTAGGATTGATTGTAAACGTGTTTTAGTCTAAAGTAGGTTGACCCGCTTTAACATGATTAATAAATGGGTCAACCCACTCTGACAGGATTAATAGTTCCTCTTCTTCAACGAATTAAGGACGTCCATCATCATATCTCTAAAATTAAGAATGGTCCTAAAGACAACCATAGTCGATCATAAATCCAATGGTGTGGACCTAAGGATCATTGTGTTATTGAGACTACAATAGCATTAGTAATAGTTGGCACAGGAGAGTGTAAATGACACACAAGAGGTAATGTGTGATGTGGATCAGGGGATTTGTCTACTTCAAATGGTTAGTGAGTACATGATGATATGATCTGAGTACACAAAATCACAGAATTTCATTAGGTATAGATGAGAGGTCTGTCAAAACAGACCTCTGTAGCTCATCATGTGTTAATCAATGGCATGCCTTGAGAGTTCTGTCTCAAAACACCTCTGATAAATTGTCCCTTTCTTCCTTTCTTTTTTTTTCTTTGTTTTTTTTTTTTTTTTTAATATTTTCCTTTCAATCTGTCTCAAATTTTAGATACTTTGGATGTCAAGGTCTGAGAAAGGCTCTCTAAGACCCTGTCTGGTTGCCATGAAAAGGTTTTCTCATGACAAAGTTTTTTCAAGAAATCATTGTGGTTGCCATGAAAAGCTGGTTTTGTCATGTATTTCTCATGATTATTTTCTTTCCTTTTCTTGTGGGATTTTATTTTCTATTCATTTCTTTTCTTTTTTATGCAATTCAGGCCAACCAGATAGGGCCTAAAGTTATTGTGTCGAGAAAATTGGATGTCTCTTTCTTACACCTAAACACTTTTTTGAACCGAAAACACATCATATGTCAGCTTATTATTATTCACCGTAAACACTATAGACACTTTGTCAGTATATAACATTTTCTTCCTTCAAAAAAGGGGTATGCAAAACGTTTGCAAAGGTAATTACTTTTGGTGTCAACGGTGGAGTTCCCCTCTATGTTTAATTTTAATTTTTTGTTTTTGTTAAAAAAACAAAAAAAACAGGAAAGAAAGACATTTGTAAAGACTTTTAAATGCATGAAAGGATTCTAAGTGGTGTCAAATAGGGTTCCCTCATAATAACTACTGACTAGCACTCATTGAAGACCACATCTGCAAGATGATCCATGGCAAAAGGCCAAATATGGTTGACTTAAACAAGTCCAGTCCTGTGGTGGGACCAAAGGAGTTGGTTGGGTTAGGTGGTCCTACCTACAAGGAATTAATTGTTCCATTTATCATCAACATATCACATGCTTTGATGTGGTGAGTTGGCTTCCATGTATGGCTGGTACTTGAGCACTAATATGATCATGATCCACATTTTTTTTTCTTTTCTCCAAACAGAAATTCAGTGAAAAAATTGTCTATGACCTCGTGTGACCACGGTACAGACTAACATGTGGTGTTTAAGGGATTACAAGTCAGAAAACAAAAAAACGCAATTCAAAAATTGGTGCTTACCAAATTCAAAAACACATCATGTGTCAGTCTGTTGTGACATGGTCACAAAGGGTATAACAGAATTTTGGTGACAGAACATTATTGTACTTTTTTGCTGGTTGGGTTGGGGTAGCCCCATAAACAATTTAACTGCCGACCTCTGCGAAACCTGTAGGACCCACATCACAGCTGAAGAGGCAGTGTCACCATAACTACAGACAAATGGTGTTGATCAGTTCAAATCCAAGATCTTTCTCTAGAGTGGTGGTGCCGCAACCACCAGGGCACTAGGTCGTTGGCCGTTACCTCCACTGCTGATGATTGCGAGAGTCGTCCCAACGCCAATCGTCTTGTGGGTCAAAGTCAAAGATATTATTGCATCATGTCGTTCAACTTTGGTAATGGTCTTCATTTAATGAGTGACACGCCACACCGGTCGGGGCCTAATTAAGAGTAGGTAGCTTGTCCTTAGTCAGCCCAAGCCCAATATGGGCTCATGATGGGCCCAATGCATCTTGTGATTTTGAGCTCAGCCTGGTCCATCAAGCTTGTTTGACACGTATTGGGATAGGCTCTGATTATTTTGAATCATCTCCCGTCTGAATGGACAAATATCACTCCATACTAATCAGTGCGTGACATATGACCTGGCAAAGGATGTTTGCGTCAATGTTCATGGGTCAAATGAGGGAATTATAGTAAATACACA
Organism: Platanus orientalis; assembly: GCA_025762735.1. Taxonomy (NCBI): domain Eukaryota; kingdom Viridiplantae; phylum Streptophyta; class Magnoliopsida; order Proteales; family Platanaceae; genus Platanus; species Platanus orientalis. The sequence continues at coordinate 9,839,054 of JAOXJP010000008.1, read as the reverse complement.
GAGGATAAGTACCTACGTACTTATTAATACACCTTTTATCAGACATTGGGTCACATCCTGAGCAGAGATTGGAGTGGTACCTATCCCTTTAGACCGGAGATGATGTGAACTCGATGGAAAAAAAATTAGGTGGACACAAATTTAGTGAGAACTGTGAAAACGGCATCAGGGTGCAGACACATCAGTGCCAAAAAGTGACAAGTGTCCCCCAAAAAGTGTAAATCACTTTTCTGTACTGATGCGTCAGCCCCTCTGGTGCCGTTTGCACATAATCCGAGCAGGCTCTAGTGACAGGCCTTACCCAAACTATCCATTCCACAAGAATACTATTATTGTCACACAAAACACATCTTTATCGCATCACTAATATGAATTTGGGCCAGGCCTTCAGGCCCTGACTCAGCCTAGTAAGCCAACAAGCTAAAACTCTTATCAATTTTACTAACAACCAAAAAAAAATCTTACGCTCAAGTCCACCCTGAAGTAAATCAGGCTTTAAGAATTAGTCCTAGTCCTGGACTATGGGCTAAAATCCACGTCACTGGAAACCCATTGGTCATCCAAGCCCACCCAGAAGATCCTTTTCGGTTTAAGGTCTCAGTCAAAAGCAATGCTAACTTCTTCTTTTCAAATAAAGTTTTCTTTTCTGGATCCCAATACAAATTGGGATAAGGTACGGTTATGCCAGTTCGGAGTTACTGCAGTTAAACAGAGCCCAACCCAGTTTCCATTATAAAAATAAGAGAGAGAAATCCTTAAAATGTGCCAACAGTATTTTACATTAAAATTACAAAATAATATTTATTTATTGTGATAATCATTGCATTAATTGGTAAATAAATTAAATATTTTATTACTTAGTTGAAACATTCAAACGCTTTTTAAGTAAAATATTCGTTAGTGGACTGTTATGTGCATGGTTGAAAAGTCAATATACCTATTATAAACTGTTTGAATCGAATTCAATTTTAACCGTTACAAATCTTTGGATATATCATAATCCCCTTAACGAACACCTAAGGTCCGCTCACATATAGGGGCGTACGCAACATCGAAAAAATGATTTACACTTCTTGGACAGCTGATTTTCACTTTTGGATGCTATGTGTCCACCCCTGCACGCAGGCTGACCTTAGGTGTTCAATAAGGGGTCACACCAAATCCTGGGAGATCATTTTAATGGGTTAACGTTGCAACTTTTGAATGTTGGGTGTTTAATTGACTTTTATGTGTCAAATACAATCATCCAACAGTTGAAGGATAGGAATCTCAACCGTAGGATAGAGTGACACTCTTATATATATATATATATATATCAGCACCGAAAAAGTGATATTCACTTTTTGGGTGATGCTTTTCACTTTTTGGCACTGATGTGTTGGCCTTGAAGTGATTCTTACTTTAGATGCTCTCTAAGTTGTCTTACCGAATCCGGTCCAAGTGTGAAGTAGTTTTATTTGCATGTTGTAAGTGCAAGTAGGTTGTCAATGAGCCAAGCTTTACTAAGCTCAACTCGTTAAGAGCTTGGTTTGGTTAATAATTTTATAATAATATTATAAATTGTGACAATATTAATGTTCAAATAAGAAAAATTAGGCTACTAAGCCATCATGATGTTGGTCTTTTCTGGTTTTTTTTTCCTGTTGACGAGTCAAGACGAACCTGCCTTCACGAGCCCGAGCCCGGGCCGAGCTTGAGCTTGGCCTACATGTGGCAAGCACAAACCGAGTTGGACAAAATTCAGCTCAGCTTGGCGTGTTGACACCCTTAAGTGCAGCAACATACAAGAGGGGCTCATTTGTATCCTTCAAAACCTTTTGTACATTCAAGACTCAGATTGCATAAATAGCTTATTATACCATTGATTGTTTTACAGCTGGGTAAACCAGCTTAACTGTAAAACCGTCACATTATGATGCAGAAAAGGAAACTAAAAACAAAACAAAATACAATTGGCAGTATAGAAAAATACAGCCCCAATCTGAGAGTATGTGGACCAGATAATTGTTGTTAGTAAGCTTGTCCTGTAAGATTCAATGGCTGAAGCGAAGAAATCATACCAATGACAATGGCTGGTATGAATCGAGTATGCTCTTTGCCACTGAAATAAGCAAGTCTTACCTTGAGAAAATCATACATATACTCCCACCACATAGCATTAGAAGATGAGCTTTAAGTAAGCTCATTACCTTAATCAACATTAAAGGAAGAAGGAGGCCGATTTTCCTAGACTAGGAACTAGGTAAATGATGACCATATTGTGTTGAAGTTCAGTTCCTTGCAGTCATCTACTATCTCTTCGTATCCTCCAAAAAATAAAAATTTAACTTTCAGCATGCTTATTCAACAGTATAGAATGAGCATCTAGAGAATGGATGGTCCTTGGCGTTTAAAGAACTCAATAAATTTTATCTAGACTAAGTGTAGAGCAGTCTATTAGGGGCACCAATGGAAATGTGATGAGGACATCGAAGCCTAATATTCTGAAGAAAATAAGCACCAAAGGTTGCAACAATTCCATTAGGTTTACCCATCTCGTCATTGCAAATTTTAATGGATTCTCTTCCCTTGTTGAAATATTTCAAAATAGAGAATGATTGTCTGTTTTAAGACAGACCTCTAAAGACCTGCCATTGATTGACACATGAGGTGTTTTGAATTTGATGTCTTTTATTGACTGCCTACTTGTTCAACTGAACACTTTTTTGGACCCCCAAAACAATACATGTCTGTTTATGACCATATACATTACAAAGGCAATTTTATCACAGAACAATTGTTTCGTTTCAAAATTTTGGGGCCTGCGAATGCCCCCTTAAAATGGAAACAAAGCATTTGTAAGCCTTAATGTACCCTCAGGATTAGGTACGAAACCCCAGATGTGAAAGGCATCAGGGCCGGACACATCAGCACCAAAAAATGAAAAGCATACCCCTAAAAGTGCAAATCACTTTTTCGGAACTGATGTGTCAGGCCCTGGTGCCTTTTGTACCAAAGGTTTCACACCAAAGCAAAGCTCCTTAAGGTAGCATCGGCGACTAACCACTCCCACTTCCTATATTTGCTAAAAAACGTGTAAGAATAGGTTAAGGTTGCCACACATCTCCCTCTCCCCCTACTTAGGATGCCGCATGTCTCTCCCTTCCCCTATAAAAAGGGATGGGTGTGAGAGTTACAAGAGGTTTAGGTTTTCAATGAAAGAGAAGAAAAGAGAAAAAAAGGAGCAGCCGCTATGTGTTTTCTAGAAACAATCTTTGAAGAAGAGGCTCAATTGCCGTGAATTACAACTTCTTCACCCTCTCCTTTATTTCTTTGTTGTTTTTTCTGTGGTTCAAGAACTCAGCTCGGCTCTTTTGTGAGAAATCACTTTGATCTCTTGAGTGAAATGTGTTTGAAAAAACCATTTAACAGTAAATTTATGTTATCAAATTTTCTACAAAACTGAACTTGTGACTTCTTCGGCTTTAAGAAAACAACAATACTTCATTCCACTTTACTGGAGAAAGCAAAATTGTTGAGAGACAAAGGTTTCACCCAAGCTAGATTGTATTCTGGAGTTAGCATGGTTACAATTCCTTGTATATTGTTGGGAGACCTTGACTATTTTCAAAAAAAGTGATAACAAAACCTTCTATATTCGGATGAATTGATTAATATAACCTTAAGACTAAATAAGACGAGAAATCCTAAAACAACCAGAAATCATGACTTGCTGATTGAACCACGACTAGACCCATCTATAGCAACTGAAGTAAAGTACATGACTGACCAGTGTCCCATGATTGTTCAAGTGATCCGAACTGAACTTTGTTCTGTGACTAGATTATGTTCTGCAACTATTACTCTATTCACAATTGAGAAAATTTTAATAGTCATTTTACTTCATTTTATTATATTTCCATCACCTTAAAACTAACATCCTGATAAACCTTCAGCATCACAGATTTGGAGCGATGAATTTATATCATAAATAGAATGTCAAGAACAAGTAGTTTTGAACCCAAAATAGGAAGAGCATAGATTCTGCAAAAGAGAGCAATATCGAAATCTAATTGAATATAAAACCATCTAACATCTGGACTTTGCAAAGTATGAAGCATTCATTTTTTTTTCTTTCCTCTTTTAAAGATGTCCAAAAGAATGCAACAGATCATGTGGTTGTAAACAATTGGCATATCAATTTGATAATTGATCTTTTGGGCGGATTAAACTGATGAGATAAAAGAAGTTACATGCTATCCTGTATCTTCCATTGTGCAAATTACATCTTTTATTTTCCCTAAATTTCATCAATTTGGATGCTCTGATAAATAAAATCCAAAACCATCCTTTCAGGTTGCAAGATTCTCTTTAAAAAGTAACTGTGAGATTTTGATGTTTAAGCAGCTTCCATCAAAAGGTTGGTTTTGTGACACTTTCTGTGTATTCCTGAAATCATAAACGGTAAAGAGAAAAATGAGTACAGATTTCTCAGACAAATAGTATCAAACAAACATCCAGGAGTAACTGATGGTTCAGAAACATGTATTGCGTAAGGACCCTATCTCACCAAACAAGACGATAAAGTGTTTGGTCCACCTCTTGGATAGAAGATTCCTCCAGATTAAAATTATAAAAAAAAAAAAAAAGGGAGAGAGAAAATCAAATGCACCAGATGACCCTAACTATACAATGTATGAACATTGCTTCACCAGCAGAAAACGAAATTCTTTTCAGACATTGACGGCTAAGTCTTAATTGTAGATTTCAAAATCCCAGTCAGAACTTTTGGGTATGGCACATCCAAAGGGTGGCCCACCACATGGATAAGACTGCCCAATAAGTTTTTGAGCCACAGGTACTTGGCACTGTTTAACATCTCTTACAAACTTTTACCTTGGAAGACGGTTAAATATCTCTTTTGAATTTTCAAATCTGTAGTTCAGTGTCCAAACACCCTTTAAGAAACTGTGATGAATGGAAAATTTTTATTATAGAGTAGAAAATATACACATATACAGAGAAAAAGGAAGAGGGAAAGAGGATTGGGATGAGAAATCCCCAGACATAGGGCCACTGATGAGGACATGGGAGCAAGGTAGGACCCACATTTGGCTTGGTGGGGTCCATGCATAGAGCGATTTATGAAAGATGCAATTTTATGTGGGTTTAATAAGGGTCTTATGGGGGGTAACATTGATTTTATGTATCCATGTAATAAGGCCAATAGTGCCAAGATTTTAGTTGATTTTTTTTTTGTTTAGAGTAATCCCATTTTTTTATGTTTAGTCCACTTTTTCAAAGGGCAAAACTTGTCCTTTTGGATTGATTTTGGTGTCATTAGATATGTTATTTAGTTACCTTTCTAACAAGACCAAAATTGTGCAAATCCGATGTTTTCGAAAGTTGAGACCAAATTACCAAGGGGTGTCAGAAAAAATGGAAATAGTGTTTTTTTATAAAGCCTTAAGTTTTAGTTGTTTTAATTTTTAGGAAAGTGAGTTTTAAAAAGTTTTATGTTTTATAAAACTTGGTTAGCAAGTTTGAAATTTTTAGGATGTTTCCAATTTCAGTAAGTTTATAATTGTTAAAGTTATAAGTCTAATTAAAGGCACCCCTCCCCATAATTTTACAATGAAGTTGATTGATAAAAAATAATAATAATAAGTCTTTGTTTTCTCTCTACAAGAGTGAAAATAATATTTTCTTCTCCAAACTATGGTGCCGATCTTGATTGGTGATTTCCAAGGGACATGAGATTGGTGATTTTCCTCCTAAGGTATCTATCTCTCTCTCCACTTTCATTTTTTTTCTCTCTTTTGTTCTCTTCTTCCTTTTCTCTCTTTCTTTTATATTTTTGTTGTTTACTGATTTTTCTCCATAAAAGATCCATTTTCTCAAGTGTTTTTTGAACCCTTTTAATACACAAACCTCTAAATCAGTATTCCTACTTTTTCTTACCTTTTTTTAAAAAATTTTGATTTAATCAAATCTAATCTTATCAAAATTTCATGAAATTTTAACTATAGAACCCTTAAACACGTCAGAAACTATCCTAAATTTTTTAGAATTTTCTAACATGCTAGAGGGGTATTTTGGTAATTTTTGAAATTTTGTCTAAATTTAAAAAAATACCCTTTTGGGTCTTTTTCCTTATTTTTTGTTCGTTTTCATTCTATCATATATTCTACCATTCTATTTATTGATTTTCCCTATTTTGTTGCTACTTGATTGCTTTAAAATTCAATTCTTGAAATCTTTTGCTTCCGCATTTTGAACTTCATAATTATTTGAGCATCTCAGAATTATTTTACATCAATTTTTTGCATCTTTCCCTTGTGCTATATCCGCCACCTACACACACTCCCTTATCTCCCTACGGAATGAGCCAAATTCTTTATAAGAGCCTCATAAGGCGAGTCATCATAACCTTCGCAACGCCTTGCCCAATATACAATCCGCCCCTTTACTCTCTTATACACTTGAAGGCTGATTCAACATGGCTTTCGAAGACCATATTATTCCTCTCCAACCAAACTGACCAACACACCGCATCTGGGACAAGGCGCCAAATCCTCTTGCCAATGCTATCGAGGGCAGAGGTTCTCAAACCTTCATGCAAAGTAGCCATATTAGACGGTGCAGTAAAACATAGACCAAAGTCTATTGATATCTCGCACCATATTTCCCATGTGAAAGGGCAATGAATAAGGATATGATTGGTTGATTCTCAACTATTGTAGCATAGTAAGCATATGCTCAAAAGATAAAATCCATGCTTACATAACCTGTTCATCGTAGGAAAGCGCTCTTGAACTGTTGTCCATTAGAAAAATTAGGTCTTTATGGGCACCCCCTTGTATCAAACCTCCTTCCAAGGACATTGTAGAGTCAAAGAGTTGTTTATATGCTCAAAGCAATTCTTTACAGTTAATCATCCCCCATTACCATATCTCCAAATCCGGCTGACCACTTGATCTAAACTGTATGTGACATTCATGTAGCTTGTCAAGCAATTGCACTATTAATGAAATTCCTCAATCAAATGCATCACATCTTAGCCACGGTTGCCAAACCACCCCATCATTAGTACGCATCACATAGGAGGCTACTAACGCATAGGGCTGTCAATGAGCCGAGCTAGCTTAGTTCAACTCGTTATGAGCCGAGCCTGAGCTTTGATTTAAGCTCGTCACGTGAGCCTAAGCCGAGCTTTATTAAGTTCGGCTCAATAAAGGATATATGGACAATAATATATATATATATATATATATATATATATATATATATATATATAT
>JAOXJP010000008.1:9779265-9810774 GCA_025762735.1 Platanus orientalis | reverse complement strand
TCTCTCTCTCTCTCTCTCTCTCTCTCTCTCTCTCTCTCTCTCTCTCTCACACACACACACACACACACACACACACATTGAAATGGGACTACATAACACCAAACACACATTAAAATCGTATCTCAACAACAACCCATATCCATGTTCACTAGTAAACTATGCTTTTAATTTTATTGTCACTGATGATGGAGTATGTGGACCTGAGATGGCTGAGCCGATTAATCGAGCGAACCCCACCGGTCCATCTAGTTTGTTCAGCGACCTACAAAATTACTGATCGACCCACTAGGAAGCGTGGCTACCGACCGACCATCAGAGAAGAATGCTACCGACCGACCTGACAGAGAAAATCTGTCGTCCAACCTATTAGAAATATAGGGTACCAACTGACCCCATTGTCTTCCAGTTTACTCATCGGCAAAAAACGACCGAGGGATGACTGCCTGCGGCTCTCGAGGCGACGAATGCGCGACTATACCCGAGTGGACCGCAAGTAAGACAAAAGCGGTTACGGGATGCAGAGCATGACAAAACAATTATCAACCCAACATTGACACGTGTACCACTCCACTTTCCTGTAACCAACTCAAAGAATATTCGAAGAACAGGGAAAGAGACGATATAAAGGGGGAAAGGAACCCCGAAATAAGGTAAGTACAATCAATCCCAAAAGAGAGGGAAATGCTTCTTTCAGTTTTTCCTGGACTCTGACTTAGGCGTCGAAGAGGTGTTAGCCGACACCACACCGACGTCATCTTCCCGCTAGTGTGCAGGTACCACCCGGATTCCAGATCAAAGGACGTCATTGGACAATCTGAGTGATCCTCTTCTAGGCATCATCAGTTAGCGCTGTTTGTGGGAATGAAAATGAAGTTCCAGCAAGATAAAGGTCTTATGGTAGAAACTCGATCTAGAAGAATGGAAGCTCCTCAGAATGCATAATCCACGAACGATCCAGCAAGAGGAGAGGCCGAGGCAGCCCGAATCGTAAGCCTAGAGCAAAAGCTGCAAGATCTTTACCGCAGTATGGAAAGAATGACACGACAAAATCAAGAGCTAAATCGCAAACTTATGGAGTGGATGGAGCATCTACGCTCCGATGTAGGACACAGGACAGTACACATCCTAGACCAGAAGTGGAAGGACCTAGAGGGAGAGGGAAGATAATAGCCAAGGTCCAGGAGCTTTAGTGTCATGGCCTACCAGTGTCGCAAGCGTAGGAACTACAGCCGAACAAGATAGTTGTATTTAGAGGATGCAAGATCAACTAAACACAGTAATGGAAGCTATCCGAGGTAAGGCTCCATCTACGGTAGAAGCATTGGTACAGAGGATAGATTATCCCTTCTCCATGACGATCATGTCGCACCCTCTCCCCAAGAAGTTCAGTATTCCCCCAATAGAATCTTTCGACAGAAGCAAAGATCCATTTAATCACTTGGAGACTTACAAAACTTTGATGCTACTGCACGACTACTCAAATGGGGTCATGTGCAAGGCATTCCCGGCAACCCTGAAAGGTTTGGCACGAAAATGGTTCAACAACCTTCAACCCAACAACATCGATTCAGTCTCTAAATTGAGCCAATCGTTTGCCTGCCATTTCATAAGAGGGAGGTGTTATCGTTGGTCTGCCACCTATCTGCTTAATGTCAAACAAGAAAAAGGGGAATAGTTAAAGGACTGTCTCTCGTTTTAATCAAGAGGTAATGCAAGTAGATGATGTTGATGAGAAGGTTGTGCTCACCGCCTTCATGGGTGAGCTATTGCCCACTAAATTCCTATTCTCTTTCAAAGTCCCCTTCAAGCACTATAGCTAAGCTAATGTTGAGGGCCCTTGAACGCCACAGACGCGATGGCAGCTCGACGAGATCAAAGGAACGAGTTCTGTGAGCAATCAAAGAGAAAAAGAGATGAGCGACCAAAAGTGACCGAAGCTGAAGGAAGGATGAGAGATAATCCCAACCGGACGGCACAACCCAGGGAAGCATGCCCGCCGCCTTATAGGTCACAGGCTTATACCCCGCTCAATTCCCCATTAGAGCAAGTGTTTATATATGTACGGGACGACCCTTCTTTAGAGTGGCCTGAGAAGCTCAAGACCCCCCAGATAAGAGATCCCAGAAGAAGTATTGTCGGTTTCATTGTGACCATGGCCACAATACAGAAGACTGCATCGACCTAAGAGACCAGGTAGAAGCGCTCATTCGATAGGGAAGATTAAGATGCTTTGTAGCGGGTTGCCCACGAACACCATTGGAAAGAGCTAAGGAATCTCTAAGCCAAAAGAATACTAGACCCAAGCCGTTACATGAGATAAAGGTCATCGCAGGTGGCTCGGCGGGAGGTAGTGAATCGTCATCAACCAAGAAGGCATACGCTCATGTAATAAAAGCTTCACATGGGGAAGTCTACTCTACCAAATGGCCGAGAAAATCCCCTCAGATTTGGTGGAAAAATATCACGTTCACCGAAGATGATGTTGGAGGGGTGCAACACCCCCATAATGACACCTTGGTGGTCACTTTGGTTATAGCCAACCACCGAACCCAGAGAATACTGATAGATAATGGCAGCTCGGCTGATATCTTATACTTGTCCGTGTTTGAGCAAATGAGAATCAAAAAGGAGAAAATCCAAGCGACTACAGCACCATTGGTCGACTTCATGGGAGCTAAACTGTATCCAGTAGGGATCATTACACTACCTGTGATAGCCGAAATTTGCCCCCACCAAGTGACCAAAGCAGTCAACTTCTTAATTGTGGATCGCCCCTTGGCCTATAATGCGATCATAGAAAGGCCGACACTTAACAAAATGAAGGCTGTCACCTCGACTTACTACTTGTTGATGCGTTTTCCGACCGAGGAGGTTGGAGAAGTAAGAGGCGATCAAACAATGGCACGTGAATGCTACGTGACATCCCTAAAAGGGAAAGAGTCCAGAGAGGCCCTCGTTATTGAGGACATGGAGGACAGGGATGACGACCAGTTAAGGAGAATCGGACCGGCAGAGGACTTAGAGGAGCTGGGCATAGACCCCAACCATCCCGAGCGGGTGGTACATCTGGAGAGGATGCTTCCCGAAGAAATTAAACTCCATTTACAAAAACTCCTAACAACCTATAGGGATGTCTTCGCTTGGACACACGCGGACATGCCCAGTATCGATCAAAGAGTAATCACGCATAGACTGAGTGTCGACCCAACTGTGAAACTGGTCAGACAAAAAAAGAGAACTTTTATAACCGACCAAAACCAAGCCATAGGAGAGGAAGTTGAGAAGCTGCGAAAAGCGGGGTTCATATGGGAAGTCGCCTATCTCGATTGGATGGCTAATGTGGTGTTGGTAAAGAAGAATAATAGGAAGTGGAGGATGTGTGTAGACTTCATTGACCTCAACAAAGTGTGTCCCAAAGACAGCTTCCCCTTACCAAGAATAGATGCGTTGGTTGATTCTACTTTGGGTCATGCTCTACTTAGCTTAATGGACGCATTCTCGGGCTATAACCAGATACGAATGGAAAAAGGGGATCGATAGAAAACGTCCTTCATAACCGACCGAGGGACCTATTATTATAAAGTCATGCCATTCGGATTAAAGAACGCGAGAGCCACTTATCATAGGCTGGTGAATAGAATGTTCAAGACTCAGATTGGGAGAAACGTAGAAGTCTACGTGGACGATATGCTTGTTAAAAGCATGGAAGGTAAGAGGCACGTGGATGACCTGAAAGAAGCCCTTCAAACCTTAAGGGGATTCCAAATGAAACTAAACCCAGCTAAGTGTGCCTTGGGGGTGTCAGCTGGAAAGTTCTTGGGGTTCATGGTCTCCCATAGGGGGATAGAAGCCAACCCAGAGAAAGTCGACGCGATTATGAATATGAAGTCGCCGCAAACCATGAAAGACGTTTAACGGCTAGCGGGAAGGGTAGCTGCCCTCAGCCGATTCGTTTTGAGGTCGACAGCCAGATGCTTTCCTTTCTTTCGCCTTTTAAAGAAAGGGTTCGAGTGGACAGAGGAAGCCGAGCAGTCATTTCAAGATCTTAAAGGGTATTTGGCGAGCTTACCAACCCTTGGGCAAACAACCCCAAGAGAAGACTTATATCTATATCTGGTAGTGTCCGAGGTAGCTGTGAGCTTAATCCTAATAAGAGACGAGCATGGTCAAATCCCTATTTACTATACCAGCCGAGCCCTCCATGGAGCAATATTGAAGTATCCGCTTCTGAAAAAACTGGCATTCACCCTAATAACGACAACAAGAAAGCTCAGGCCCTACTTCCAATCCCATCAAATCGTGGTACTAACGAATCAACTGTTGAATGCCGTGTTACAGAAGCCAGAGGTCTCGGGCATATTAGTGAAATGGGCCGTGGAGTTGGGCGAATTTGACATTTGTTATAGACCGAGGACCGCCATAAAAGGGTAGGTCCTGGCGGATTTTCTGGCTGAATTAACACCTGAGATGTGTGAAAAGTTTCCCCCCGAATCAAAATGGACCCTTCACATGGACAGATCGTCCACTAATTCATCTAGCAGCGCGGGTCTCCTATTGACTACCCCCGAGGGATAGCAATCGAGTATGCAATCCGATTGGAGTTCAAAGCAACAAACAATGAAGCTGAGTATGAGGCCTAGATAGCTAGACTAGGCTTGGCAATTGAGGCGGAAGCAGCACGCTTGTCCGCTCACACTGACTCCAAGGAGGACAGAATGAAGAAATGCCTGGCCAGAGTCAGGGAGCTCATGTCCCACTTCAAGGCTGTCGAGATTAAGCATATTCCGAGATGTCAGAATGAGCACGCCGATCAGCTAGCACGGCTGGCCTCTGATAAAAGATACGTCATGGACAATCGACTGCTGGTAAGTCGGCCCAATCAACCTAGCATGGAAGACAAGCCAGAGCTCTGTATGTGTGCGAATGTACCGGCGGATGACTGGAGGAAGCCAATTAAAGAGTTTTTGAGGACAGGAGCTCTGCCATCAAATCGAGGAGGCCAGAAAACTGAAGCTGCGTGCTAGTCGGTACACTTTAATTGAGAGCTTTATAAGCGAAGTTTCACCTTACCTTAAGGTGCCTGTCACTGGCCGAGGCAGATTATGTCATAAGGGAGGTCCATAAGGGAATATGCGAAAACAATTCGGGCAGTCGGTCTCTTGTTAACAAGTTGATTAGAGCAGGATACTATTGGCCAACGATGTAAGCTGACTCGGCAACCCATGTGAGGAAGTGCGATAACTGTCAAAGGTTCGCCAACATCCCCAGACAGCCAGTTGAAGAGCTCTCGCCCATTATTGGACCGTGGCCCTTTGCCCAATAAGGGATCGACATCGTAGGACCACTGCCCATGGCTATGAGACAAGAAGTTCCTCGTCGTGACGGTCGATTATTTCACAAAGTGGGTTGAGGCCAAGGCGCTGGCGAAAATAACCGAGCACAACATACGCGACTTTGTTTGAAAGTCCATAATTTGTTAATTTGGGATACCACAGGTTTTCATCACCGACAACGGAAAGTAGTTCGACAATCGATATTTTCGCGAATTCTGCTCTTAGTTGGGGATTAAGAACCATTTCTCCTCCCCAGCACATCCTCAGGCCAACGAACAGGTAGAAGTCACTAACAGAACTATATTGAAGATCATCAAGACCAGGTTGGAGGCGTCAAAGGGGCAGTGGGTTGATGAGCTACCAGGTGTCCTCTGGGCATACAGAACAACTCCGAGAAGCCCCACGGGAGAGACCCCCTACGCTATAGCTTTCGGCTGCGAAGCAATGATACCAGTGGAAGTCGGGGTGACAAGTCTGAGAATTTAATAATCACATGCCGAGGGGTCGGAGAAAGGGCTATGTTGAACTTGGACTTGCTGGAAGAAAGGAGAGAGGAGGCCGCCATTCGCATAGAAGCTTATCAACAGAGAATGATGAGGTATCACAAGACCCGAGTACAGTCACGGTGCTTCCAGAATAGGGACCTCATCCTTCAAAAAGTGAGCATAGCAACACATGTTTCAGGAGACGGAAAGCTGGGACCCAATTGGGAAGGTCCCTACCGAGTCTCCTGGATTGCTCGTAAACGAACCTATTGCCTAGAATCCATGGACGGAAAAGCCCTATCCTGATCATGGAACATCGAACATTTGAAAAGGTATTACCAATAGTCATGTTATCTTTTATTCATAATAGTAAAATTCGTCTACTGTCGAGCGTGGCATAGTATTCTACTACAATGGTCTACAACGAACGCCTCGAGTGGAGTCGTAAAAATGGACTAAGTCCAGTAACTCGACCCCTTGGTATACTACAACGATCTACAACGAACACCCCGAGTGGAGTCGTAAAAATAGACAAAGTCCAGTAACTCGACCCCTCGATCTACTACCACGGTCTATAATGAACACCCCGAGTGGAGTTGTAAAAATAGACTAAGTTCAGTAACTTGACTCCTCGGTCTACTACAAGGGTCTATAATGAACGCCTCGAGTATAATCGTAAAAATGGACTAAGTTCAATAACTTGACCCCTCGGTCTACTACAACAGTCTGCAATAAATGCCCTGAGTGGAGTCATAAAAATGGACTAAGTCCAGTAACTTGACCTCTAGCCCTACTACAACGGTCTGTAATAAACGCCCCGAGTGGAGTCATAAAAATGGACAAAGTCCAGTAACTCAACCCCTCGATCTACTACCACAGTCTACAATGAACGCCCTGAGTGGCGTCGTAAAAATGGACTAAGTCCAGTAACTCGACCCCTCTGTCTACTACAACGGTCTGCAATAAACGCCCCGAGTGGAGTCATAAAAATGGACTAAGTCCAGTAACTCGACCCCTCGGTCTACTACCACGGTCTACAATGAACGCCCTAAGTGGAGTCGTAAAAATGGACTAAGTCCAGTAAATCGACCCCTCAGTCTACTACAATGGTCTACAATAACACCCCGAGTGGAGTCATAAAAATGGACTAAGTCCAATAACTCGACCCCTCGGTATACTACAACGGTATACAATGAATGCCCGGAGTGGGGTCACAAAAATAAACTAAGTCTAGTAACCCGACCCCTCGGTCTACTACGTTGGCCTACCATAAATGGTCTAAAACTAAAGTCCCAAGTAGCTTGAAGCGACCCCTCGGCCTAACAACAACGGATGATGATTGCCATGCTGAGGGGCACCACGAAAATAGATAAGCAATTTACTAAGTGATCAACATATCAACAAAAAAAGGAAAGTAAATTTTAATTCATGATAGTCAAAAAAAAAGGGATCTATATATGAAGGTCCCTCAGTCATTATAAAAACACATGGAAGTCCCTAAGAGGTCGCGTCATCTTTTTCTTGGTCCGCTACAGTTTCCTCGTTTGGCTTCATAACAGACGATGATTCAGCATCGGCCCTCAGCATAGAAAGGTCAAGGTCAGGATATATCCTCAGAGCTCTGAGACGAAGAGTCTAGAAACCGCTGATGAAATACTTCATCGTCTCATCGTTAAAGGCCTTAGATTGGAGATAAGCAACAACGGCCTCGTTTATAGCCTTCTCTTTTGTTGACTCTTGTTGGGACTTCACCTTGTCTAGAGACGTCCACAAAGCAGTGGCGGTGACCCTTTCTCCTTCAGCCTTATCCCGAGCCTCCCCCAGTGCAGCCTCGACGCCTTTGAGCCTATACTCGGTATCGGCTAACTTATCCCTCAGAGCTTTTCGTTTGGCCTCTACCTCAGACAGCTTTTCCCTAAGGCCCTTAATGAAATTGTCAGTGATGAGTTAATAATTGGCAAGGGCGGTCACTTTTGTCAACACCTGCAACAAGGAGATTCAGTAAGGCAAGATGAAGGAACACAATTCATAGACGAGATAGAAAAGGAATTTTACCCTCCCAACGTCGAAAGGGTGCTCCTGGCCAAAGCTTCAGTGCTGTTGGGCCACAGACTCTTCAGGTCCTATTCAGAGATGACCGAGCGCAGGTGACCTATAGCCTTAACCTCCTCGGCCAGCAAAGGAGTAGCTTTCTCCTTTCTCTTAGACGAGTCCTTCACGTCGTACGAAGAAAGATGCTCGATGCACTCGTCGAAGGAAGGAATAAAGTCTAAAGCGGCTCTAAATCAATAATTGAAATGGGAGGTTGCACGATCGATGCAGGGGCCAGCAAAGGAGTCAGCCCAAAATGATCTTTCTCCACCGAGTGGCACTAAGAAAATCACGGCTTTTTCTAAAAGCCGTCAAGGGCCTACTTGGCCGACACCCTCTTCAAGGACGACTTCGACGGAACGACCGACATATTTGCACATGTAAGCGAAGGTTTAAAAAAAAACCTGACCAATTGGAAGAGGAGGCAAGCTAAGTGTCTGACCGATGGGGATAGAAGGCAAGCTAAGTGCCTGACCGATGGAGATAGAAGATGAGCCAGGTGCCTGACCCACAGCGAGTGAGGATGGGGGGATCTCTAGGCCGAGCAAGTATGTGGAAAGAGACTCAGAATTCACCAATAGAAAAAATTCTCAGACTGGGTTCACAAAAGCCCGTCCCAGCCTCTCGAGTGGAGTATCAGACAGGGGGTGCTTAGCTAATGCTACAAAAACTAGGAACATCAGACCGACCGAACTAATAAAGAATGAGGAAAGCTAACGCAACTAAGAATTACCTCTTACACTTGGCTCACCCTATATCTTGGGAACTATGTGGATTCGATCGAAAGGGGACTCCCATAGGACTAACTCTAGACCATCCCCTGATGCAAAAAAGAATTTGCTTTTTCAACCCTTGTTCGATGTTGGAAGACCCGCGATCAAGGCTCAGTCGAGCACTCTAGCTGTGAAGTATCACCACCCATAATGCATCTCCACTGCCTTATAACAATAGAGGAACTCAGGGATGGTGATGTGATCCTAGCCGCCACTAAATGCAGGCCACAACACCATGCAGGCGATCAAGATCCTCCATAAGTTGGGCATGATTTGGCCTGGGGATTGACGAAGATGGGTGAGAAGTTGACGGACGAATAAAGGAATTGGGAATCGCAAACCAGCTTCTAAAGCCTGTTTAAAGATGGAAACCTCCCCCGGAAGACAAGAACAAGCCCACTCATCGAAGGCTGGGACCCTCAAGCTAACCGACTCGGGTATCTGGTAAGCCTGGCGAAAACCATCTAGTCGAGACCTCGACAAGGTAGAAAGAACACCCTCAACGGCATATGGCATGTGGGCAAACCGACCTGACCTAATCGGTGACGAAGGGTAAGCCGAGTCAAGGGAGTCGATATGGACGAGATTCTTGTCAAGGGTCGTAACTGACTTAGTCGATTCAGAAGAACAGTCCATTTGATCAAGGGCATATATAACTCCAACTGAAGGGCCTATCGCCTCTAAGAAACAGCTAAAAATATTACCCAGAGAAGACAGGTCAAACCCTAAGGAACTCAGGTCTGGTGGACATTGGTGGGTACAAAGACAATAGCAAAAATGGACGACGTGAAACCCAAAGGGTGTTCTAGTGGGGTCCAAGGTGGTGTCCTAATGGTAACGATAAGGGATCAAGAGTCTCGACAACAGGAAGGAGAAGGACAGAGGCTATAATCAGGAAATAATACCGGAAGCCGAACAAGAAAAAGAAAAAGGGAAGAGAGAAGAAAAAAATAGTAAATAAAATAAAAAAATGTGTGTGAAGAAGAAACGGAATAGATGGTACCTTGACTCCCTTCCGGCAGGTGATCTCCTCAATGCAGAACGGACAAGAACACGAGCAGTCTACTTAGAAGAAATGGAGGTTGGTTCAAAGTGAAGCGAAAGACTGAAGAAGACAAGAGAATCAGCCCGTACATATACCCTTCAAAGTTACCCCGAACCGTCAGATCACTCTAATGATCCCTAACCGTTAGATTAAAGCGTGATTTGAAAGAAAATGGCTACCAACCCACACGTCTTGTCTTCATTAATGGCACGGGGCTCAAGGAGGCAAAGACGAAGCGCTAGTGCCCTGATCGACTCAACTTCTTATATTCCCCATGTCCGCTTATGCTAAATAGGGAGGCATATGATGATGGAGTATGTGGACGAGTATGTGGACCCGAGATGGTTGAGCCGATTAACTAAGCGAACCCCACCGGTCCATCTAGTTTGTTTAGTGACCCAACAAAATTACTGATCGACCCATCAGGAAGCGTGGCTACCGACCAACTCAACAGAGAAAATCTGTCGTCCGACCCATTAGAAATGTAGGGTACCGACCAACCCCATTGTCTTCCAATTTGCTCATTGGCGAAAAACGACCAACGGATGACTGCCTGCAGCTCTCGAGGCGATGGATGCTCAACGATACCCGAGGTGAACCGCAAGTAAGATAAAAGCGGTTACAGGATGCAGAGCATGACATAACAACTACCAACCCGACGTTGACACATGTAACACTCCTCCACTTTACTGTAAGCATGACAAAACAACCACTAACCCAATGCTGACACGTGTACCACTCATCTACTTTCCTGTAACCAACTCGAAGAATATTCAAGGAACGGGGAGAGAGACGATATAGAGGGGGAAAGGAACCCCGAAAAAAGGTAAGTACAATCAATCCCAAAAAAGAGAAAAAGGTTTCTTTCAGTTTTTCCCAGATTTTGACTTGGGCATCGGAGAGGTGTTGGCCGGTGCCACACCAACGTCATCTTCCTGCTAGTGTGCAAGTACCACTGGGATTCCAAATTGAGGGACGTCATTGGACCATCTGAGTGATCCTCTTCTGGGCATCATCAAATTCGAACATCAAGCATATGAAATAGAAATCATTTTTCCCTTTGAATTTTACAAGGATCCAAAATTCTTACATTTAATCATAGAAAGAAACTTATGATTTTAATGAATTTATTATGGTAACAAAATAGAATGATTAAATCTTAGCTAAAACATGCTCAAATCGAGTAGATTTAACCACACACACATAGAATCCAAAATTTTGTATAAATAAAACTTCTACCAATGCATAAAAGAATAAATCATTCTATGTAACAATTGGAATCACCAAACTCACATAGATTTAGTAAGGACTAATGAAAATCTATCATCTCACCTAAAATGGAAACCAAAATAGAAGAAAGTGCAAAAAATAAAAAGAGTAAAGCAATCAACTTAAGAACTTATTAATCATTCATGGATTTAGTGTTTAGATGAAGAAAACTTAACAAACTTCATAAACAAGGCAAACAAAATAAACAAAATGCAGAGAAACTGTAATCTCATCCAAACTAAAGATTTTAAATAATTAGAATGACAATAATTCACAAGAGTAGCATATCATGTGTGAAAACTCACAAAAATCTCATAGATCTAGTAACCAAGTGATGTAAACTTATCAAACTTCAAAGACTTAACAATCAAGTGATAGAGAAACTAAACTACCAACTAAATTAAAGATTAACCAAGAAGAAAATAGTAAGAGAACAAAGGAGTCGTACATCATGTATAAATAGTCATAATTCTAGTCTTCTTCCTTGCTCAAGCTCCAAACTCTTCCAAAACTTCTTTCCCTTTGCCTTCAGCCTCTATAAAATAATGTAGAATTAGTATAAATTAGATAAAACATGAAAATCTAAGGAGAACACAATCTATCCTAACAGATTTTTAGAGTTATGAGTGAAACTTACCAAATTGGGGAATAACTCCCTTTCCCAAGCCTTTCTAATCGCTCTAACATTTATTCGTTTTGTTTCAAATGACTTAAATGAAGGTTTAGATGAGTTAGAACTTGTCTAAGACAAGATCCCTCATGTATGGGAGTCCAATGGGTGGAAGTCATGTCAAAAATGATAGAAAATGTAATTTTTTGAAACTTTCAACAACTCCCAAGCATAATCAATCATGAGATCCATGATCGATCATGAGATCCGCGATCAATCACAGGCCTCTCTAAGAATACCCGAGAGCTTGGCTCCTTCTCACGTGATCGATCATGAGAGAAGGATCATGCCTGTGATTCTTCTCATAATTCTCAATAAAAAGTAGACTTGAAGCAACTTTCCAATGATATATGGTTCATACTCAAATTGTCTCAAGATTGGTACAGGTTTACCCATGAAGTTACTGCAATTACGCACTTAGAAAAATTTTGAAACTTAACAAGTTCATGGTCCAATTTGGGTTCTATACTTTTAACTTAGTCCAAATGGTCTCTAAACCACTCTAAGGTTTTTCTAAACATGTAAAATGACAATTTCACTCGTACATGTTAAATTACATTTTTACCCTTTAAATGCAACTTAGGGTGTTACAACAACATACATGTACTTATACAAGTTTTGGAATGGATTGAGAATCCATAATTTATACCTAACAATAGCCTCTTAGAGGTGCTTAAAATCTCTACAAAATTAAAATAGAACTACAAAAACTTTAATGGAAATCGATTGAAATCAATCAAAGATGAAGATAAAGCAAATTTCTTCTCTCGGGTTGTTTTTAGATTATGTTGGACGGTTTCAAATCTCCTTCTTCTCCTTTCTTTGTGATATTCCTCCACTTTTCTTCATATTTATAGAGACTATAACTATTATGATATATTCTAAAATATTAAATATGAAAAAGAAACCTCAAGAAACCAATCCACCATCCCGGATTGCTTAAAAGGAATACATACGATATAAAAGAAATAAGAGAGAAAATAAAAGGAGAATACCACGACCATTCAACCATTCAAAATAATTTTTTATGGTTCTAAAACATTCTAATCATCCATAGAATTCAAAAAACTACACTCAAATCCAATCTGAATTAAGCTCACAATTGTTGTTTTTATTAAACGCCACCCTAGATTCACTCCAGGTAATTTTTTTCGTTAAATTTCATGATAAACCACCATTAAAACTTCATTTTCAAAGCCTGTTTCTATATTTTAATGGTGTGTATCATAAATTAAAATAAAACTATACACAAAAATAATAAAAATCAAATCCTAGATTGCATATTGAAGGCTCTGATATCAATTGTTGTTTCGATTAAATGAAAAACTTTAATTTTTGATTAATTTTCATAAAAAATCAATATTACAGACAAAAATTCTCCTATGATCACATATGAAATACTATGATTTAAATCAAGAAAGTTAAAGGAAAATACATCAATGGCTAAACTGGACACAAAATGATGATCTAACCCGATCTCTAAAGTATCTACACTTACTCTAGAATTCTCTGCACTTCTCCCACATTTAGAAAAGTTACAAGACCCATCATCAATGTAGGTAACTTTATTTATAGAGTTTTTGAAAAGTCAAAAGTAACCCTAGGATGTGTGAAATCCTTATGAGATTCTTATCTTTAAGCTATGGGGCCTAGTATCCTTAATTAAGTCAAATAACATTAATTAAGGATACTCTATTTCTTATTAATTACAAATTGGCACACCACTAATTCCAAAAATTCATGTAATTATATATTACAACTGACTTCCCAAATATAGAAATTAATAATGAGGTCTTTCCTTACATATATTTCACAAATATGTCGTTCCACTACACAATATTTCTTAATGACCCTTGGGATGATAAAATATTAATCATTGTCTAACTTCTTTGGTCATTAGAACGTGATGATTAGAAACATAATGAATCAATTAGACATTTAAAAATATTTTTTATTAAAAAAATTTCAAAATTAAATTTATCAGTTATAATATAATTTTGAAAACATTCAACAAACACTTTACCAAAAACCACTAGTGTCAGATTCTCTTATCTAATTAAATCACATATATCCTAAACTAAATATTCTCTCACTTAAGGATAGTGGATTCCTTGTTGTGCATTTACATCCTCTCAAGTATCATGTAGGCTATCCAAACTACCCATTATATAGCCTTCAATTAGGCATCACTGTTTAGTAGTTCAAAATAACAAACAACACAACTTAGAGAAATACAAACCCTTTAAATATAAGGACGAGTCTGTAAATATGAACAACACTTATCCTAACGGTGATGTTTTACCAAGTGTGTTCATAATGGATCATGTTAGTATATTTATATAATGCACCCACATACAAGCTTAGAATCTCACTCCAGTGACTGAGATCACATTAATCCATCACATGGCAATTCCACATGTAGCATCTTTATAAGTGATGTGTCCAACATCACCCATAGCTGTAAAGTTTTTCTTAGTGTTAGTGTCATTTCATTCTATCTAGGACCAAATTTGACATTAAATCACAAAACTTCTTTCATCATTACAACCCAAGTCAATTTTTCCATTCCTTTTATCCTTTTATTGCCTTTAACTTACACTATCTCACTCTTTCTTGGTGTAGTCATTATCTTTGTCACACATGACCAAACCATCTCAATCAACTTTCCCTGACTTATCAACTATTAATGTTACCCCTAATCTCTCATGAATACATTAATTTCTGGTTATATCTTTGCCTAGTCTTGCTACTCATCCATTTCAACATCCTTATCTCAGTTATGTTGCCCAACATTTTTCTACATAAAGCATGGCTAGTATTATTGCCATCTTGTAAAGTTATTCATCAATTCTAATAATATATTTGGTTGTTACAAAACACTTTAGAAACATATCCCACTTTATCCACTTCACTTAAGTTCTATAAGCAACATCCTCTTCAATCTCTTCCTCCTTATAGATAACTAAACTTAGAAGAAAAAGATGGTCAATCTAGCATGTCTCTTGGTTATCAATCTTTAACCACTCTCTCATTTTTATTCCAATTTTTACAAAAATTACATTCTATATGTTATTTTTCAATCATGCTTATCTTAAAATGTTATGATTCTAGAATATCCATCCATGGTTTTAACTTGGCAGTTACCTCATTTATTTTTCAATGGAACCTTCCCCTATGTATGCCTATGTTGGAAAAATGTGTTCTGACAACATCATTCACATAAAATATAGGCATGTTTTATTGTTTATTTAAATTAATAATAACCTTTTATTCCATCACCATGTTCTTAATATGGATAATTATTTGATCTCATGAGATGAGATAGATGGTCCTCACATAACCTAAAAGGATATCAGTCACATTGGAATGTATGGAGAGATTTGATAATCCAATTCCTATAGACTTGTGTTTGGATTTAGGGAATTGTAAGAGTGGAAATGGAATTAGGATACCCAAATCCATTTCCATCATTCAGGATTAATTTTAAATTACAGAAATGAATTTAGGTCAAATTCCCATAGAAATTAAAATGTTGAATTGAAGCCCTAAATCAATGGAATTGAAATAACAACCCTTCCATTTCCTTTTTACAAAATGGCATGTGACCAAAATACCCTCACCGATGCTTCGGGTCTATTCAAATGACTAAAATGCCCTCATCCCTCAAGCAATTGTAAGAAGTTTTTTAACATACAAAGTATCCAAAATGCCCTCCGTTATTTTATTAATTGACCAAAATACCCCTCAATGGAAAACCTAGCTCATGTTAGCTATGTTTCAGGTCTATTCAAATTACTAAAATTCCCTCTTCCCTCAAGCAACTGTGAGGAGTTTTTTAAGCACACAAGCACCCAAAATGCCCTTGGTTTTTTATTTAACTAACCAAAATGCCCCTTAGTGGGAAATCTAGCTCATGTTAACTATGCTTTAGGTCTACTCAAATGACTAAAATGTCCTCCTTCGAACAACTGTGAGGAGTTTTTTTAGCACACAAAGTACCCAAAATGCCTTTGTTATTTTACGAATTGACCAAAATTTTCTTAAGTGGAAAATCTAACTCATATTAGCTATGCTTTATGTTTATCCAAATGACTAAAATTCCCTCCTCCCTCAAACAGTTATGAAGAGTTTTTTAACACAAAGTACCCAAAATGCCCTCTACTATTTTATTAATTAACCAAAATGCCCCTAAGTGAAAAATCTAGCTCATGTTAAATATGCTTCAGGTCTATTTGAATGAATGAAATGCCCTCCTCCCTCAAGAAGCAACTATGAGAAGTTTTTTAACACACAAAGTACCTAAAACCCCTTTTGTTAGTTTATTAATTAACCAAAATGCCCTTGAATTGAAAATCTAGCTCATGTTAGCTTATGGAAAGAATTTAATATATATATACAAGTTTCTCTCCCCAAGTGATCTTCATAATGGGTGAACTGCATTAAATTCCCGATAAGAGTGGACATAGTGTCATTGCAACGATTATCAAAAAACTAAAGGCCATAAAGAAGCCTAAACATGGCTAACGCAAAGCTTTGGTGTCCAACTCACAAGATTTGAGAGTCCTTGGTGATAGGCCATATAATCTCAAGATCATGCACCAAGCAAAGAGCGAACAAAATTGGGCTGATAGAAATTTATGCATCCAAATAGTGGAATTGATATTTTTGAATTCCGTCATATATATATATATATATATATATATATATATACTTCCAAATGGTAGAAATCTAAATCCGTGAAATTCAATTCTACAGATTTCAATTTTGTAGAATTGGAATTTCAAGGCCAATTTCAATTTTGTGAATCCAAACGCACCCCAAGTGGTTGGGATAAGGCTTTATTGAGTTGAGTATATATTTTGCAGTATTTTTATGTCATAGAATTCTTTATAATTTGTATATCATGGATATGTATTCAGAAAAGAAGAAAAAAAACATGAAATTTGCATATAATATTCAAACTTTCCTGTGGTTTTCGTTTTGTATTTATTCCCCACATTCCCAAACAAATTGATGGTAATCTAGATATAAATACAACACTAAAAAATACAGAATAACGATTAATCCTTCGCAATATAAGCATAGGCATAGCAATACTTTTAAAGGAAAAATTATTTGCTAAATTCAGAGTATAAAGCACAAACTCAATCTCTCGTAAGTAACTAGGGGGTGCCCTGGACAAATAGTAAAGAAAATAAAAGAACAAGTTGGAATGCCTAACCCAACCAATCCTTTAGAAGGTGCGCTGTCAGTCAACGTCGACAAAGTCCCACCTAACGGTTTTTGTGTATATTCTATTTCTCTTCCCAAAGACTCAATGTCAATTTTCAACTCTCTCTCACCCCCTATCCTGAATCCCTGATTCAATAAATCAATTTAAACCCAAATAAAAGAAGATATCTTAATCTCAATCACAAACCCTAGCTTCGCCTCCTCAAAAAAAAAAAAAAAAAAAACCCCATCTCCCGACCATGTCAATCTTCAGAACCCTTCTTGGGTTTTGCCTGATAACATGGTTGTCTCTGATTTCTGCAGATCCCCGCCTAAACCAAGATTCAGGTGACAACACGGAACCAACGGCCTACGAAATGCTTGAAAAGTTCAATTTCCCAAAAGGGATTCTCCCACAAGGTGTGAAAGGATATGTCCTGCATGAAGATAACAGATTTGAGGTGTATTTTGATGGGGAGTGTAAGTTTGAGTTGGAAGGAGGGTATACTCTTTCTTACAACAAGAAGATTTCGGGAAGAGTGGGATTTGGGTCTTTGAAAGATTTGCAAGGAGTGAGTGTAAAGCTGCTATTCATATGGCTAGGCATCACGGAGGTAAACAGAGGAGATGGAAATTTGGATTTCTATGTAGGACCCATGTCAGCGTCATTCCCACTCTTCAATTTTGAAGAGTGCCCACGGTGCGGTTGCGGGCTCGATTGCATTGACATGGTATCGGATTCTTAAGGAAATTAGGAAAACAGTAATTGGTTTTTAGTTTTGTCTTTATTCCTATTTTGATTGCTGATGTTACTCTTATTATATAAATGCAATTTGGTTTAATTGTATTAACAAGGATCATGTTCTTCATTTTGTTTGGTGGGTGTGAGATTTGCATATTCAAGTTTGGGATATATTTAAATAAATCCAAAGGGTGAGTATTAAGCCTACTTAGATTTGCTTTCCAATTAAGAAATTTGTGGCATCTTTCATCCTCAACACAAGAGAAAATAAAAAAAGATTAGTCATGAATATTGAATTTAACCTATCTCCTCTCCTTTTGTTTCTCTTTTCTTTTCTTTTTTTCTTTTTTCTTTTTTCAGACAAGTAAAACATATAATTAACAATGAAACAAAGAGCTCCAGCAAAGATTTACAAACAGGCTTTACAATTTAACAAAATACATGAAAAATCACCCCCATATACAGTAGTATCCAATAATATAATTAGATTCACCCTTTTTACAGTCTCTAAACCTTTACAAAGATTGACCAACCCCATAAACGTACTCTCTTTGATTCTTCTTGAATGGTATAAATGATGGCCAATTAACTGCTGCCGGAACTATCTTCCATAGAGACATCCTTTCGTAGTAAGGGCTGTTGTTTCCAACCCTGCTAAAAGACTGTTCAAATCTGCTGGAACGACCCATTGGACACCAAAAACCTTCAATATGGATGATCATATTTCCATAGAAAATGTGCAGTGAATCAAAAGATGTGAAACAGTTTCCTCCCCTCAGAGGCAAAGGAGGCAGACATTGGTAAACATATACCTCTTTTTACCAGATTGTCTATTTTCTTTTTGTTTCTTTTCTTTTGCTACAAGTTAGGATAATCATTCAAACCCCAATTCAAAGTTTTTCTATAAGATGGAGCTTTTTCTCCTAATCCTCGTATTAGCATTGAAATTACTCATTTTATTATCATAATCAGATTGGTGGAGCTTCTGTGTAATAACTAAGGGCACTATGAAGGTCAGGTTAGAAGAACCGTAATAATCTGGTTATCCTTTTTTTTCTAGGAATTTTGTTTCTTGCTTCAGTTAATCTTGGGAATTTATTGATGGAAATTTAAATTTCTTATTTTGATTCATACATCACTTCCTAAGTGGTTATATTGATGTTTTAAGCATCATATCTCTGACAAGCTTTGCCTGCCTCTAAGCCATTCTGTGCTTTTCTTTTTATTTTTCTCCTTCTTTTTTTTCTTTTTCCTACTTAATTTTTTAAAGTTCTCTTGATAATTTTCAGAAGTCTAGAACTATCACATTATTAGTCTCTTTAACAATAAATTTTGAGATCTTTCATCTAAACTCTGCCAACCCCAAATAATTATAAAAAAATAAGGCTTTGTTGCCATATCAGTTGATCTTTGAGTTGTGACTGCAGAACGAGTTAGTAAGCAACTCAATGAGCACTTATGTCCTTGAGCAGTTCTCTTGTTGAGTTGTGACCATGCGAAAATTGGCTAGCGTGCATCTCAGTGATTCCTTATTTCTTCAAACAGTTCTTTTCTGTTCTTCACTTTATGATTTTAGGACTTCCAAACATTTTTTCATGTCAACCTAAGGAATTTAGACAGATAAGTATAGAACTGCAAATTTAAATGGGCTTGAACAATTTTTTACCTTTAAAGTTTCATATTTAACTTAGAGCTTCAAACCCAACTGCTTCCATCACAAAATTTCATCCAAACAAAACTTATTTACGATATTTAACTCTAGCAATTGAACTTGGCTTAGCTTTTTAGATGGAGTAACTTGTATTAACGTGTAGAATGCACCACAATAGTAAAGGGAGTAATGGGGTGTCATTCTATGCAGCATTTCACATCCCTGACTCATCTCAAACTTAAATTTAACACGGCTTTGAAAATAACCCAATATTGTTCAAGATTTTAATCCATGCTCCTGCCCGGAATTTGAACAAACGGTGGAATACATCTTGAGTGCCACCCTTTTGAATTCAAGCATCATTTCTCCATCTTACTCATTTACTTATTACTTGAGAACAATTTGAGGTTTTTTGTGTTGAGGAGATGCATCAAGAACTGAAGCACACTGACCAGCTGCAGTATCTATGTGGTGTTGCACCATCTATTTGGAACTCTGAGGTGGAGGTGGCTTGTTTGTTTTAGGTTTAACACTTGTGTTTGATTATATAGCAGGCTGAACCGAAATTGAACAGGCAATGCGTGAATGCGTGACTTGTACATGTACTTTTACTTTAACACAGATGCGGTAAATCCAATGTCTGACCCTGCACTCAGCTGAATTGAAGTTGAAAACAGTGAAGAATTAAAAGCTCAATACCATGTAGGTCATCACTGTGGTAATAATAAAAATTCTATTTTAAAAAAGTGGTACCATAGCCAAGAATCATTATGATCATACTCCCAACTTTTCGATACAACAACAAACAGCCTTATCCCAATTATTTGGGGTCAGCTACACGAATCCTATTCCGCCATTCCACTCTATTTAGGGTCATATCTAGCGTTAAATTACAAGCTATCATGTCTCTCCTTACTACTTCAACCTTGATCAATTTTGGTCTTCTTGTACTTATACCTTCAACTTGCATTATCTCACAACTCACTGATGCAGTCATTGTTCTTCATTGCACATGACCAAATCATCTCTGTCGACTCACTTATTTTATCAGTTAGTAGTGCTACACCTAAACTCCAGTGAATGGATTTATTCTTAATTCTATCATTTCTAGTCTATCACTCATCTATCTCAACATCCTCATTTCAGCAACCCTCATTCTATGTATGTGTTGTTTGTTAATTGTCCAACATTCTGCTTCATAAAGTATGGCTGGTCTTATAACTGTCTTATAAAATTTTCCCTTCAATTTTAGTAGTAATCATTTATCACACAATTTTCCAAAAGCACCTCTACACTCTATAAGCTTGTGGATGCGTAGAATATTATGTGCAAAAACAAGCAACTGAATTGGGTGGTTGTGTTTATCCAAGCAGCAAGTCTTGAGCTCTTAGCCATCATTCAACCTGTTTGGAATCCTGAATTTAGTGATTTTCTATCTTCTTCTTTTTTGGGTAATTTAGTGATTTTCTTTGGCGCTCTGTTTTTGGGCAATGATTTAACCTGAATTTTTCCACTCAAAAAGCTGAAATGACCCAATCAAACTAATCCTTGCAGACTCAAACTCAGAAATTTTCTAACAGCCCCTTAGTTTGTTTTTGTCTCACATGTAGGACAACTAATGCTTCAAAACCTTTGCACCGGTGTTTGCTAAAGGCAGGTTGAAATTGTATTCGGGTCAATTCAACATGTGGATCGTATAATCGTTATGACTTTCAGGCCAGCCTCAGACTATTCTGTTGTCCGAAGGCCGGACCTTATAAGCTCAATACAAACTCATTAAGAGCCAAAACAATTCCAGCCAATCCATTTTGAGGCCCGTCAGTTAAATTTGTGCTGGACCTAAGAGGTATTTGCATTCTAAGAGTAACCCATAAATTTTATATGAATGCCATGTCCCAAGGGGCTCGAGCTCAGATGCCATCATTTCCAGATTAGATTAGGAGATCCATATATCTGTAAACCGTGTCTTTTACCAAAAAATAAAAAACCAAGAATGCAGTATGGTTCAATATCTTTGTAGATCAACATAAACCAGACTTGTAGCTGCATCAAGTAGAAATTGGGGACTATTTAATCCACACCAAAGTGGACTTATAGCTGCATCAAAGCACTCCCCCAAGTAACAGATATTCTTCTCCGCCGGTGACCCTTTCTATCTACACAAAGCAATTCCTGTATTTGTGCATCGACTCGACCTTGACCTCGACCTGGACCTGGACCTGGTGGCAGGACCTACATCCCACCACCATACTTGAATACATTTGACAAACTCCATCTAGAAAGGTTCATTGAAATTGAGAAGTGGATGAATATGTAGCTCAACTTGATTCTGATTTGTGTCTCAACTTAAAAGGTCGAGGGTTTAATACGACATTTACCCAATCAGAACTCAAATAAAAAGGGCTGAAAGCAAGACCATTAGAAAACTGTAGCTACTTGAGCTGTTAAAATGAACGCAGAAGGAAACCACCATAAAAATGGTATAAACTGAATAGATGGTGCAGAGTATTCCTTTGGCACACAGAATCATAGAAGATGATGCGGATCAGGCATATAGTACCATCCAGTCCTGATGGATATCCTGTTCTGTTCTTGCCCTGCTTGAACCAAACTTATCCACTTACTTAAAACCAAACTGAGGTTGCATATAACAAAAACATGATCCAAATACTCCAATGTTACTGCAAATGTAACTCTTAAATACTCTTAATACATACATGTATACGCATAGGTCAGATATCTGTACAGGTCAAACTCCTGAACTTGTTTCCGGATTGCACAGGAGATAAAATGAAGTATGATGTATGATTATAATTGCATGTGACATGGATACAAAAAATGTCCTGCAACGACTGATGGATAATCCTTAATTAGCTCCCTCCCCAATTCCTACCCCTTGAAATAGCATACTCTTATCACCCACATCTAAGCCTTATAACATCAAATCCCTGCCCATCTCTTCAGTCTACTGAAAATGATGCTAGTGCCGGTCACAGATACTCTTAAACTTCACTCATGACTTTGCCAAGAGTAGATTCTCCATATAGTGTAAAGCATCAACTCCATATTTTCCTTGCTTGGCAGAATTAATTAATGGGTGTCTTGAGAATGATATCTCTTGGACATTGTGTTGAAGCTGGTTGCTCCCTTATGCGAGATAAAAGGATGGAAACATGCTCAGTCGCAATATCTAACCGTTCCTTTGTCTTGGCAGATTCCGTGACAAGAGTTGATACCATAGACTGCAATGCCTGAACTCGTTCTGCATGATCGTTCGGGGTAATTGGTAAGAGTTTTGTGGGCGATGTGTTGATCCGACGCCAACGGAGGGGTAGATAACGTTCTGGGATCTGGAAGCAGTTCCCTGTTGAGAGGACCCGAAGGGCATGCCGGCACAGGATCCCTGAGAACTCAAACTGATGGCAGCTACAAGATACGATGTCATCACGTGGGACCCAAATCACTTTGCGCCCTCCCTCCATCTTTGTGTGGTGTCTCACAAGGAAACAACCATCATCCATCTGAAACGAAGCATAGTGTGCAGCCAAGACAAGCTCTTCTTGGAGCTTACAGAAGGCAAAAGGTGTGAGTATTGTAGCTGCATGTGATTCCATGGGGGCGCCCGTTTTGAGGCAAATGTTCTGAAGATTCTGTTGCATTGTTTGTTGTTCACCTGCCTGATCTTTATAATCAACTGCAACAGCTACCTTTTTTTTACCCAAAAAAGAAAGGACGAGGTTAGTAAGAGGATAAAGCATTTCACATATGACGTAAACATACAAAGAGGGTCTGCAAAATCAGGGCAGTCCAAATGTTTCGATAGTCTACCACTCCAAAATCTGGGTAGGATCATACCCCAATACAATATTTTCCCACATTTATCCACCATGCAGGCAGCAGCAGAGAGTTGCTTTTAAGTAAAAAGATTTTACAGGCATCATACTATAAATTTTGTACAAATCAAAGAAAAATAAAATGTTCTTTTAGAAGTATAGAGGGAATGGGACTAGTTTGTCATCCTGAGACCTGAATCCAAACCACACACAAAGAGAGATTTGGCAATGGACAACAAAATCTGGCTTGAGAAATGTCAACTGAGAGTCCTAGAAGCCAATTCTCACCCAAGCCAATCATCATTCTAGGTATAAAGGTGTAATATCTTCAAGTTGAATACTTCCTCTTCTTCTTCTTTCTTTCGCTGTCGGATGTAAATCCTTGTTTTTTTGAAAAAAAATTATGATCTTTTTATTTTTTGGAAATAGTAAATGGACGGCTACAATGTAGTATAATGTTGCCGTATACTTATCTTGGATTGCTGTTGGGGGCTACTTTCAAATCTACGAATGTCTGGAAGTTGGTAATTGACAGGATTTCTTCAAGATTGGGGTTGTGAAAAGGTAGGCTCACTCTTTTGAAATCCACCATTGCCTCCATCCCAAATTATCATCTGTCTCTTCTTACCATTCCCGGTTCGATGGCTTCTGCTATTGAGGCAAGGTTTCGTAATTTTCTGTGGAATAATAGGGAGGACCACCACCGGTTCCATCTGGTGGATTGGAAGTCCATTTGTCAACCCTTGGGGTGCGGTGGCTTAGGGATTCGATCTCTTAAAGATCACAATAAGGTCTTATTGGCCAAGTGGCTTTGGAGATTTGGGGTTGAGAATGAGAGCTTTTGATGGTAGGTAGTGGTGGCCAGATTCGGGGAAATCTCTTGTTGGGAAGCTGAGGAGATGAAGGTTAGACATGGTTGTAGCTTTTGGAAATCTATCTAAAAAGTGAGGAATGTTCTTTGGAAATTTATTCGTCTTAATCTAGGATCTAGTAGGGAGATTCGTTTTTGAGAGGATAAGTAGATTGGGGAGGTCCCTCTGAATATGGCTTTCAGGAATATTTTTTCTTTGGCTATGAATCTCAAGGGGAGGGTGGTTGATTCTTTTGATGTGGATGGTAATATTTAGAACCCGTGCCTTCGCAGAAATCTTGATGATTGGGAGTTAGATGAGTTAGAGAGGTTGCTTGAGTTACTCAATGGCATTAAGCCGAATCCTTCTTTGGGTGATAGCTGCGTGCGGACTCTCTCTAAAAAAGGAAAGTTTACCCCTAAATCTCTCTATTTAGAATTGGAGGGTTTTAGGGTTAGGTCTTTCCCTCATAATAGCATTTAGATCTCGGGTCTCCCGTCTAATGTTGGCTTTTTTATGTGGAACATTTTTTTTCTGGATAAAGCCCTCACCCTTGATCACTTGCAAAGCAAGGGGTAGAATTTGGCTAATAGATGTTCGTTGTGCCTGAAGGAGGAGGAATGGGTTGATCATCTTTTTCTTCACTACGACATGGCTTTTGAGGTTTGGAGTTTCTTTCTCTCCCACCTCCAAATTTCTTGGTCTTTCCCACCCCGTTTTCATGATCTTATCTCTGGTTGGTGGATTCGTGAGTTGGAAGGTCTTCCGACTACTATTTGGTCTTCCCTTCCTAAGGCAATTTGTTGGGGATCTCTAGAAGGAGAACTTTATGATTTTTAGGATAAGTTTAAGGGCTCGGAGGAGATTTTTCTGTTTATCTATCGCCTCTTGTTTGATTGGACCGCTATCTGCCCAGAGTTTGAGGATTTGGTTTGGGACTCCTTTTGACAGGAGTTGTAGGGTGTTTGTCTAGTTGTGGGGTTTGTTTTTCTCTTGTTTTGTTGTTTTCTTTTCTTTTTGTTTTTCACCTTCTTGGTGAAGGGTCCGTGTTGTGTGGCGTTGTGCTGTGTTTCCTTTGCTCGTTTCGGCTTTCAATAAAGTTTATCCCTTGCCTCTCAAAAAACAAAAAAAGGCCTCACAATGGCATACAAGGGGGGTATAGTTACCAGTTACCACCACTCAACAAGTCCCAATAAGGTCTGCTAGGTGACATTTCTTATCTAGTTGTCTATGTAACCTGGAGTTTTATGGGAGATCCCCACCTAAAATTATGTACATACAATATGTACTACCTCTAGCATCTTCGTTAATGAACCATCCTCGACTTTTTCAATTTTTCAAACCTGACAATTTCATGCCTAAACATCCAAAAGAATGTGATGATTGGACAGCTAGGCTTGTCGTATAAGGTTGATTTTTTGGCCTACATATCCAAGGTGGGACAAACTGAAAGGTATATATTTACCCACACACATATATGTGTGTGTGTGTGTGTGTGTATGTGTGATCCTCAATTCTGTAGTGCAAAATGAACATGAGCATAGGAGGAATAAATATGTCGCAGTCACCTATTGATGGTGTGTCTTCATTACCATTATCATCTAAGCCTTCTACCAACAATTTGGGGTTGGTTACAAGAATCATGTTCCTCTATTCAAGTCTATCAAGGGCCAAATCACATGTAAAGCACCAGGCTTCAAATCTATTCACACACGCCAACCCAAGTCTTTTATGGCCTTTCTCTTGTGCTTTTATGGCATTCTACTGGCACCTAATCATCAGTGTTGTCTTCATTGCACAGAAAACCAAACCATCTTATTCATCGATCTCAGCACACACATCTCAACTAAGTTCATTCCATAGAGCCTATAGGTTAGTCATAGAGTTGGAATAAACCATCCAAAAAGTCACAACCACATTACATGTGGATTTTATTTCCAGACGTTAACCTTCCTTCAGAAGCAATCCAGGAAAAAAAGAAAGAGGCTTTCACTAAGGAATGAAAAATTAAGATTGTATATAGACACAATTTTGTGTACTATGTTTCATCCATGGGGCAGTTCACCAATTTATAGGTACGGAATCATGGAGCAGAATGCTGGAAAATGAAGATACAACATGTGGATGTTGAGATGAATGAGTTGAAAAACTAGAAGGATAAAATAAAAGATGGATGCATCAGAAAGCTACTTAAAGGAAGCCCCTATAGATGATAAAGTAAGGGAGAGCTGACTGAAAAGGTTTGGACATCTGTAATAAAGAGCAAGGACAATACCAGAGAAGAGTGTTTTGGTGCAAAATGAAGACTCTACGTCACTTACCCAAAAAAATATATATATATAGGGGCCGAAAAGTAAGATTAAGATGGTAAAAATAAGATTTGACGATTTGGAAAACTATATGCCTAAACAGGATGGAATGTTATAGTTAAGATTCACATAATGATAATATGATGATCAATAAGTTGTCACACTACGTTTGGGGTCTAGGATGCATTATATGTGATGAAAGTGGATTCATTTTCCCTAATAAAATGTCTCCACATAACTCTTTGTTAACCACTTAAGTATTTTAAAAATATTAAGTTGTAAAGGACCTTTTAGAAATTGTATACTAAATGAAAACATTCTTAAGAGTAAATAAAGGCTCCATCAACATTAGGTACCATCGGAAAATTCTCAATCAAAGCTTGCCAACACACTGTTATTGGTACCGTAAGATGCATAACTTGAAAGTTATGGACCCTAAAAAAAATTTAAACAGTTGTATTAAATTTTCAAAATAAAAAATCGTTTAACTTAACAAGCTGGGGAGAGCTTTGTAATTAACGAAATTAACAACCTTTGCTTTCCAGAAAAATGATAAAATGACTTTTCATCCTTCCATAACTTGTAATATAGTTATAAATAAGCAAGTTGTAAACATACAAAATCAAGTTCTTTCCCATATAAGTTAATCTGATACCAAAATAGTCAAAAATACAATTTCACTGTTTTTTTTTTTTTTTTAATTTTATTTTATTTTATTGATAGGTAAACGTTAGTAGTTATGATCAAATTTAAAAATTCAATTTTAAATTTGGGTGGGGGAGAAGGGGGAAATTTAAGCCTGATTGCTCAAAATCTAAATGACCATGATTATATGCAATATGTGTTTGCATGGCTGGCAAAAAGAGAAACAGGTTCCAACAATCAATGGGTCCCATCTACAGTACTTCCAGGCCAAAATCTATATGATCAGATGATCAAGTTGTCTAATCATAATATTTTTGGTTTTAAAATCTCTTATGTGGGGCCCATTCAGTGGAGGGTCCTGTCAATTGCACATAAGACATCAATATATGACAATTGAAGAACACATGTGTTGCATCTGACAACTCAGATTCAAGTCACTCCCAATGCAGAGGAAGACTTCAATCAGGCTACCCCTAAAGTTGCTTTAATATTTGTGCATACACGTATGTAAAAGCGATACACACACACACACACATATATAATAAAGAGAGAAAGAGAGAGAAAGAGAGACATACTTGTTCCACAAAGTGTGCCAGCCGAGTTTGTGCACTCAAGAACCGTTGAATGAAAGCATTGATTGACTTCGATTGGCTGGTTGTAGTCAATCCCGCAAAGAAATGGCTTCTCAAATAGGGTAGCGCCCAAAGTGTTCGTAAATTAAACAAATTGGCAATGTGCCTATTTGTATGTAGTCCAAAGGAATTTACCATGTCTCTCCACCCTAGTTCAAATTCATCTATGGTCTCCAAACTATAGAGCCGATAGAACTCATTCTTCCACTCATTGTATCGCTCTCCCAGAACAGCATTAAACCAAGATGGGAACTTTGCCACGATGAGCCAAATGCAAAGTGCATGCTTAGAACTTGGCATTTCAATTGCTATCGCCTCCTTGAGACACATATTTTGGTCGGTCAAGATTGTTTGTGGAGCCTTCCCATTCATGAAGCCTAAGAATGCCTATCATATTTACATATATGCCATAAAACACCAGTTTAAGGTTAGGAGAGTATAAATGAATTTATTTGACATGTATCTAATGGATTGGAAGTCCATCAGCCACAATAAACCCTAAAAAAAAACCTGTATATTACACACGGGGCTTATCAACACACCAATCTGCAAGCCTCAATCAGTTGGCCCACCCTAAGATTGGTGCATAGCCTAAAAGCAGCCAGGCTAATCAACTCTAGCCATCCAACAACTTAACTCTTCACACTGCCTACAATTTTCTTTAGAGGTTAAGTTCCTCTAAATGTTCTAATTCTTGGGAATTGGACCATGCCGCACAAAAGAGAGACTGACCAATTGAATGTCCAGATCACTAAGTGAAGCACATGTGGCCATCCAATTAGAGAACAAGATCCTCTGGAAGTCCAGATTCTTGGAATAGAGCCATGCCCCACCAAGAAGTGGCCAACCAATTGGAAAGTCCAGATCAATGAGTCAGTAAACCACATTTTTTAGTATGGCATGTTTAGTTCAATTGAAGATGATGAAGATCAGACCATGTAAATGTTCTCAACTCTTTTACCTTCAATGCCCATGAGAAGGACCGCATGTTTTCCTCTCGTAGGAGCACACAACCGAAGAAGCAAGGCATGCCATAATTATTCATGCCAACCCAGATCCCAAGCGGCATGTCGAAGGCAGTCAGGCGATGCGTTGTATCGAACACCACCGCATCCCCGAAGATATCATATGACTGGATAGACGAAGCATAGGACCAGGCAATGTTCTCTAACCTGTTATTTGCATCGATCGTGAACTCATATCTAAAGTTGGGGTCTTTGTCCTTAATGTTTTTGCACATTCTTAAGAGATCAATGCTGTCATCTTCCTGATCCACCTTTCTAAATGACTGAAGTAGGTTCCTCACATCCTTCTCAGTGAATGGCAAGTATCCAGGCTCGACACACTTCTCAAGCTCCATAAGCCTCATCATTTGCTGCACAGAGATGCCAGTTTTGGCAAACATAAAGATGCGGTTCTTGTCAGTCTCTGATATGGTGCGGTATGCCGGTAGGAAACGGACTTGGTTTGGTTCCAATAGCTCGTGGTTGTGGTGATTTGCAAAGCCTGTGACACGCCATTCTGGGACCCCTAAGTCCATGGTCTTACTGATTCGCAAGTATGCTTGGCACCCACATCTTGACGATTTGCGATTTCTTTGAGGTTTACTCTCATTCGATGCCTTTATTGGAGTGTTTCCAGCACGGTGGCAGACAAAATATCGTCTTGTAAGCCCTTTGCCAACCCCATCTTTTCCTTCTGTCCGATGGCGCCGTATTGAGAAACCACAACGCTTCGCAAATTCGCTATAGAATTCATAAGCAGCATCATGAGTGATAAATCTTTGCCCAATGTATGGAATAGCGTCATTGGAGGTTTCTAATGACAGCCTGGTTTCCTCCGGGGATTCCTCTGTGCTGCTTGTATCGTCCAAAGACAATGATCTTTGGTCTGAAGGATCATCATAAGCTACCATCAGCTGCCTAGCTTCTTCAGACATTGTTCTTTCCCCCAAAGCACGCACAGAGTCAAATGTAAAACCCTGTGTCCAATATTTCAAGAATTAGATCTAGTTCGAAAACACAGGCCTGACTAATTAACCAAGAGAAAACAGAAGTTCCATTGGATTCCAAGTAAAAGAAAAGCATAAGGGCACATGTTAGCAAGACAAGCAATGCAGTCACTGGTCAAGAATAGGAAAAACAACTGGAGGTAGAATAAGGGTGCATAAAGAAGCCTGTTTGAACACCATGCACAGCACATTATAACTAATGGACACTGCCTGTTTAACAGCCAGGTACATATCTGATTTAATTTTTATGCTGACCAAACATGAACTACAGTTCCTATTGAAAACATGAAATACAGTCCCTAGAGCAAACAACAGATACGTAAGTATTCAATAAAAATAAGGCACTACAGTCAAAAGTGTAAACCAAATATATATATATATATATCACTGGGGTTCACAAGGCCTGTTTTAGTGCTGTTACAGAGTATTAGAGTTCAAATCTTGTGCAGGAGGAAAAATATCCCATGTGCACAGAAAACTTGAAGATCAAACCCAGAAATGGCTTTAAGTAGTTAGCACTAACTTCAGGAGGTCAGCAAGGTTAGGTCAGGAGGTGTGCAATTGCTCCAAGTGTTGGCAAGATTAAAAGAAAATGATTGAATTTTTATTTGATCAAGCCTACTGAAAAATAGAAACTGCACTACAGGAAAATAATGCTTAGCTACAAGGAAAGGCAATAACAAAGCCCTTGACAAAAGTTGAGAAGAAAAAGATTCTCCAGTTTCTGCACAAGTGCAAGGTGGGGCCATGAGACTCCAATGGGATCAACTGAAAAAGTCAGTCAATCCAATATGTCCAACTATATCTTAGGGCTGCAGTGTGGTTTCTGGGTCCTTTTTCAAATTTAAAATATTGTGAAATCACCAAAGACTCTATGTAAGGGTAGTCTAATATTTTTGGGTTTAAAAGTTTTGTTTGATAACAGAAATTAAATCAATTTTATTTTAATCTATAGTTTTTTGTAGCCAGTCAGTTTAGAAGGAATTAATTTCTTCTAAGTAGAACTAGAAGCAGTCTTCATAGCAGTAAGGTTGCATTGAGAAGTCCAAAATCAAGTCAAAGTAGAGTTAGGAGTCGGTTGAAGTTGTAAAAGGATTCATAACCAAGGCTGAACATGGGTAGTTCAAATAAAAGCATGTAACAAAAGTTTTTTAAATACAACTAAACAACGATTACTTTGCTTTATGCTGTCTTTTGCCTTGTGGTGACTCCAAACTTTGACGGTGCAGATTGTAAATAGTGAATTAACCAAAAGAGTGAATTAACCAACTCTCCCAAAACCTAAAGGTGCTGAGACACAAAATAGTATACTTCTGATGAGGACATCATGCCATGTGGCAGCCTCAGGACATATCACCATAGGAGGAGGGTACTGACACTTTGGATCTAGTAGGATGCTTGGAGACTGGAGAGAGACCCAAATGTCACACTAGAGCTGATTTGGAGACTTCTAGAGACATATTTTATGTGGGAGCATGTAGGGCCCACTTGTGATGGGTGGGGTCCACACATGTAAACACAAGCAGACATCTTTGGCACAATATTGGACTTTTAGTTTAGTGTTATTGTCTTTTGCTTGAGTTGTTTTACTGTTTTAGTGGATATTATGAGTTAATAGAGGATTAGGACAACGTAATTTCCACTTTTTGTTTTGGGCTTTTGTGACAGCCCATGTTATGACTTATTTAAGAGGGGTTGGTTAAGTGGGGAGAGCCCACGATTTTGGCTCTTGAACTTCTACATTTTAGAAGTCGAGGAAAGGTAAGTTTCTAAGTTCTTTTTTATTTTGGATCTTAAAAGGGATAATACCCCATTGTAATCGAGATGTTTTTGGATGCAATAAAATTCTGGTTTCTTCTCTTGCACAAGTGGAGTCTTCTTCAAGCTTTCGGTGCCTAGCTTGAACCAAGTAGGGAATACTTGGCAGTGGAGGTAGGGATTCCCCATGACTGGTACTA
>JAOXJP010000008.1:9763545-9779165 GCA_025762735.1 Platanus orientalis | reverse complement strand
CTTTTAACCTAAGTGTTCTAAGGTCAAAACTTGCCATTGTGGCTAAATTTTGGTGTTTTTAGTAAAGTTATTCAATTACCTTTCAAAAGAAACCATGATTGCACAAATCCAAGGTGATTTGGGAGAGTTATGGCCAAATTACTAAAGGGGTACCAGTGAGTGACGGGAATAGTGTTTTAGAGGTTTTAAGTTTAGTGTCCTACTTAGAATAAGATTTCTATTTATTTTTTTGTCTTAAAGCCTATATAAAGGGTTGCACAACATGTTGTATATTGTAAGGGTATCTATGTCATAAGAGTATTGTAGACTGTATATATGTTAATAAAGATGTTGGTATAAATACCAACGTATGAGTACACCCTATTCATACGATTTGTGTTAACATTCTCACTCTTTCTCTTCTTCTCTTCTCTTCTCTTCTCTCCTTTCTTTTTTTTCTTTTTTTTCTCATATTACTTGCAAATCAACCAAGTTGGTATCAGAGCAAAGCCAGAAAATAGAACAAATCAAGCAAGGGAAGAAGATGACTTTAGACCCCTGCTGATGTCAGCGTCTGTACGGCTGACGTTAGCAAAGTGATCGGGTGTCAGATGAAAGCGAACCCAGATCTAGGGTCACCCTACTCTATGGAGATTTATGGTGATTTAAAAAAAAAAAAATTTGAAACCTTTAGAGTGGTGTTTCAAAGGGTTATCTTCTACTATTCGAAAACCCTACGCTTTTTATGTTTTGTTGATTTTGATCACACGAAGACTTCAAGATTCGATTGGCTACAAAGGAGTGGTCGTTTTTTGCATAGAAGTGTTTTGCAACAAGTCTCGTTGTGTTTGGTGAAGGATCCAGAGAGATCCGACAACTTTCATTCACTGTCAGTGATGCCTAGGTATGGTACCCATTCGAACTCTAATTCATGCCGCTTGTGATGCTCAAAATAGGGTGCCTTGAGAACAAAAGCTGCTTCTAAGGACTAGATCGTGCTCTTGGGGACCTCTACAACCTGTGTCCCCTTGTGTTTTGTTCCACCAAATGGCTTGTTCTCTGTATTAAAGTAGTTTTGTTATCTGTTTGTTCGTGGTCTATGATCTTGACTGAGTTTCATCATGTCTAAAGTGAGCTACACATCCATCCCGTCAAAAAGTGAGATGGGTACACGTGGGGGTGTGGTACATGAATTTCCCAACACACCAATTACAACCATTAAATTTGATGGCATGAATTATCTTACATGGTCAAAATCTATCATCATTCATGTCCAGGGCAGGGATACGGAAGACTATCTAACAGGTGAAGCAGAAAAGCCTTCCAAAGAAGATTCGAAGTTTAGAAAATGGAAGACAAAAAATGCAATGGTTATGGGTTAATTACTTAGGTCGATGAAACTTGAAACCAGTGACCATTATTTGTTCCTGAAAATGGCTCATCAGATCCGGCAATCCTTGTCCCATGCATATTCTCAGGTTAGCCATACAGCGAAGGATTTTTATTTTCGGCAAAAAATACCACAATTTAAGCAGGATGATTAACCCCTTGCAATTTATTACTCTGTTTTATGCAAGATGTGGGAGGAGCTAGACCACTACCCATTTTATCGTCTATCTTGTGTTCGAGATGCAACTGCCTATCATAAACATGTTGAGGAAATTCAAGTCTTTGAATTCCTAGTAAGATTGAACCCAAGTTTTGAGCAAATCCAAGTTTAGATCCTTAATATGGCCATTCCTCTCACTCTGAATAAAGTTTATGCCTATGTCCATCATGAGGGAGGCCGGCAAAGGGTGATGAATTCAAATCTAACCTTCTTGATTGAGAAATCAGCACTTGTTTCAAGTTCCTCTAGAGGTGGCCATAGTAGTCGTGACCGTGGCAGATCTATGCATTTGTCTGCTGATCGAGATCGCCGTAAATATGAGCATTGTGGCCGCTTTAGGCATACCAAGGATCAGTGTTGGTATCTTCATGGACGTCCACCAGACTTGGCATCTCGCCCTTCTTCACATGGTGTTTTTGGTACAAGTCATGGTGGTGATCGGCTTGGCAAACAACAACATAGTGCTCACTCAGTTGCTTCTACATCCTCAGAGTTATCTACTATGCCTCTAGTTGCGCCGCCTCCTACCTCTCATGATATTAACACCCTCTCCAATGATGAGATTGCGATCTTCAAACGCTTTGTTTCCCAGCTTGATCACTCTTCCACAGCACCTACCTCCTCATTTGCTCACTCTTCCACAGCACCTACCTCCTCATTTGCTCACTCAGGTACCACTGCATATGGTTTTTCCACCTCATTCACCGTTCCTTAAAGCCCCTAGATCATTGATTTAGGAGCATCTCATCATATGACCGGTATATCCTCATTGTTCATCTTTTATTAAGTTTGCTCTGGGAAAGACAAGGTTCATACTGCAGATGAATCCTTGTCTCCTATTACTGGTCAGGGGTGATATTCTTGCTACATCTGACTTATGCCTCTCTTCGGTTCTTCATGTTCCTAACTTTTCATTGAATTTTCTTACCATTAGTCACCTCACCAAAACTCTTAACTGTCATGTTAAATTTTTTCCTTCTCATTGTATGTTTCAGGACATAACGACGAAGAGAACGATTGGTTCAAAGCATGAGAACGATGATCTTTATATTTTGAACTCTTTTCATCAATAGCTACTTTTGCAATAAAGGGGAATGGTTCTTCTACATCGTCAAATGAATTATCTTTATGACCTCATCGACTTGGTCATTTGTCTTCTCATGTACTAAAGAAAATGTTCCCTAACATCTCCTTTCTTCAGTCCAGTAATTTTTGTGAACCTTGTTAGTTGGCTAAACATTATAGATCACATTACCCCATTAGTATTAATAAAAAGAATTCAATTCCTTTTTCTATTATGCATTCTAATGTTTGGAGTCCCTCTCCAACTAATTCTTTATCTGATTTCAAATACTTTGTTACCTTTGTGGATGATTATTC
Source organism: Platanus orientalis (assembly GCA_025762735.1). Classification (NCBI taxonomy): domain Eukaryota; kingdom Viridiplantae; phylum Streptophyta; class Magnoliopsida; order Proteales; family Platanaceae; genus Platanus; species Platanus orientalis. The sequence continues at coordinate 9,776,197 of JAOXJP010000008.1, read as the reverse complement.
CAAGGCCACTCGGCTCTATTTGCTTAAGCATAAAAGTGAAGTGACTGTTGCATTCAAATCTTTTTATTCTATGGTTTGCACTCAATGTAGTACTAAAATTCAAGTTTTGCAGACTGACAATGGTAGTGAGTATATATCCCATGACATGACATCCTTCCTTGATACAGCTAGTATTGTTCACTAGACTACATGTCTGGGAATACCAAAACAGAATGGAGTGGTAGAACAAAAAAACCGAGATCTCTTAAAGTTGCCCTTGCCCTCATATTCACCATGAATATGCCAAGGGCTTTTTGGCCTAAAGCCATTCAAACTACAGTGTATCTTACGAACCGGATGCCCTCCAGGGTCCTCTCTTATAATTCCCCTCTTGTTGTGTTGTCTCCCAATATTCAATTATTCCCTCTTCCACCTAAAACCTTTGATTGTATTTGTTATGTTCACGTTCGTAAGTATGATTGCACCAAATTGGATCCCAAAGCCCTCAAATGTCTATTTCTCGGCTATGGAGTTGATCAAAAAGATATAAGTGTTATCATCCTCCTACGCGTCGCAAATTTGTGTCACAGGATGTCACCTTTTTTGAGTCTCTTCCTTTCTTTACTTCTAGTCGGAAATCTCTTTAGGGGAAGCCTCTTATGGGTGAAGAGTTTTCCTCAGTCCCTCTACCACTGCTAGTTCCCATATACCATTTTGATAGTGGTGATGGTGGAAGAGGGGAGAATGATGACAAAGGAAAAGATAAAGAAGGGGAGGAGTTGAAATACTCCAATTGACAGAAGAAACAAGAGGGAGCATAAGAGCAAGATCTACCTTCTCATGAACCACTCCAAGACTTCCCTTCTTCAGAGCCCTCTTCTGAGACAAGTAATGTAACACTTCTATATTCTTCTACCTTAACTTAGGCTCCTGAGAATTTAAATCGTGATCAGCCTATTGCCCTTAGAAAGGGGGTGAGATCTTGTAACAAATATCCAATGTCCAATTTTGTCTCGTATCATGCACTATCACAACCTTTCGCAGATTCTTTTTTGCATTGTCTTCTATCACAGTTCCCCGTAATATAGCTGAGGCCATGAACCAACCACAGTAGAGAAATGTCATAAAAGAATAAATGAAAGCATTGGAAAGAAACAAAACATGGGAGCTGATTGATCTTCCTAAAGGGAATAAATTAGTAGGTTGTAAGTGGGTGTTTACAGTAAAATATAAGTCTGATAAATCTATGGAAAGATATAAGACAAGGCTGGTTGCAAAGGGGTACACTCAGTCTTATGGTATAAACTACCAAGAAACTTTTACCCCAGTAGCTAAGATGAACTTAATAAGAGTACTGATATCACTAGCAGCAAATCAAGGGTGACCTCTCTTACAATTTGATGTAAAGAATGTCTTTCTTCATGGGGATTCAGAGGAGGAAGTGTACATGGATACTCCTCCAGGATTTCATATACCCAGTGCTTATGGCAAAGTGTATAAGCTAAAAAAAGTCGTATATGGCTTGAAGCAATCTCCAGATAACACACTTTTTACCAAGTGTTATGGTCACCGGGTAACAACCCCAATTGTGTATGTTGATGATATAGTTGTCATAGGAAATGATAAAGTGAAAATTAAACGTTTGAAAAATGCATTGGCCAGGGAGTTTGAAATCAAGGATCTAAGCTCCTTGAGGTACTTTCTTGGAATAAAAGTTGCCCGATCAATAAAGGGTATATTTCTCTCCCAACAAAAGTATGTTATAGAGTTGTTGAAAGAAGCAACTGGCTGCAAACCTTGCCTCATCACAATAGAAGCAAATCACAGATTGAAAGAAGATGACAATGAAAGGTTGATTGATGCAGGAAGATACGAAATGCTGGTGGGACGTCTCATATACTTATCCTTAACCCGTCCTAACATTACATATGTAGTGGGTGTAATCAGCCAATTTATGCATGCTCCCACTCAAAATCATTTGGAGGCTGCATATAGAGTGCTCAAATACTTAAAGGGGTGCCCAGAAAAGGATTTTATATATAGAAAACATGGTCACTCTCGTATTGAAGTCTACATTGATGTTGATTGGGCAGGCTCAGTGACAATCGTAGATCCACTTCAAATTATTGTTTGTTTGTGGGAGGAAACTTGATGACTTAGAGGAGTAAAAAACAGTCTGTGGTTGCAAGGTCAAGTGTAGAAGATGAATTCAGATCAATGGCACATGGGATTTGCAAATCCTTATGGCTCAAAATGTTGCTAATTAAAATGGGGTTTCCAGTGAAGAGTTCTATGAGTCTGTACTATGACAATAAGGCAGGCATAAATATTGCTCATGACCCAGTACAACACGACAGGACCAAACATGTGGAAGTTGACAAACATTTCATCAAGGAGCACATAAAGAAAGGCAATATATGCATTCCGTACATGCAAACCAAAGATCAACTTGCCGACGTCTTTACTAAGGGACTTAGGGGCATGCAAGTCATGTCTTTAATTAGCAAGCTGGGAATAATTGATATCGATTCCTCAGCTTGAGGGGGAGTGTTGTCTATTGTAATGTCCTAAGGGTATTATAGACCCATACTATGGTATAGTAATAAAGATGTTGGTATAAATACCAATGTATGAGTATACCCTACTCATTTGATTCATGCGTTAACATTCTCTCTCTTTCTCTTCTCTTCTCTTCTCTTCTCTTCTTTATTTCTTTCTTCTTCTTCTCATATTACTTGCAGATCAACCAAGTCAACATGTAATAGATTAGTTTTGAATATTGGAAATAAAGAATTAGGTTTTAGAAACCACGTGTGGTGGTGTTATTCCCCTCCTTTGGGTAGTAGTCATGGGCTCCCCTACTTTATTCCATCTTCTTACTCTTCTCTCTATTTCTTCATTCTTGTTTTTTTTTTTTCTTATTCTTCTTTCTTCTACTTTCTTCTTTTCTACCTCATTTAATACTTATTTTCCATGGATTGAAGTATACAAGACTGAAGGCTTAAAGTTGTTGAAAATTCCAGAAATTTGCAGAGGAATCCAGGTTATACTTCTTGCAAAAAAAATCTCCCTATCAAGAAATTTTTTTTTATTCTTTTATTAGGGTTTTCTCTTTTTTCTATGTCTCATTCTCTCTTACTTTTATTTAAATTTTGCTGTTTTGTTGAATTCTTAATGAGTTATCTTTAGTTCTTTAAGATTTTCTTGTTGATTCTCTGTAGTAGCAAATTCCTTGTATAATTTTTTATAGTTCATCTTATCTGATTGACCTAAAATTTTGGGTGTAAATCACTCTTATATCCATAGCCCGTAAAATTTCATACCTTTTCTAATGTCGTTAGGGGTATTTTGGTATTTTCACCTTTGTTACTTAGAAATTCCATAATTGCCCTTTTGGGTTTCTTTCTTCACTTTTCCTTGTCTTTCTTAACTTAATTCTATATAATCTCTCCTCTTTGATTCTCTATCGTATTCTTTAAGCTTTCTTTTGATCATATTCTAAAGTTTTGGAGTAACCTTAGACTTTTCTAGAGAACCTCAAATTTTCCCAAAAGTTGTTCCTAAAACACCAGGGCCCCATTCTGCATCAAATTTGGTATTGGAACCAGATTGCGGCTAATCCTCATCTAGCTGTAATCCTAGAAAAACCTGAATTGAGATGGATCCTTACAAGAGTCCATATTTTTGTCAGGAAATTTATGAAAATCCTCTAACTTTCCCAATATATATGAGGATGGGCTAAATTATATACTAGAAGATCGCATCATATCTGAACTGGAAGAAGTGAGAAGGGCTCTCTATTGTGAAAGGAAAATTTGTTGGTTTGATAGGTGGCACTGCTTGATTCTCCAATGAGATTGAAATTCTCCAACATTGATTTCAGGAAATAGAATGGTAGCAGAAAGAATTTCAATACAATTTCCTTAGTGCCTAAAAAAATACAAGAAAAAGGTTCAAGGTAAAACAATTAGAATAAACCAGAGTTACTGTCTCTTCCTCTTTGACATTAGCCCATGATCTTCCTCTTACATCTTCTCAAGTTCCATCTTAAACAAGCCAGAAAGATGTTCCATCTTCAACATCTGAGTCAAAGACTGAAGTCTTGAAGAAACCTAGGGTTAGGACAAGGAAGAGATTTAAGTAGTCGGGTTTGTGTGAAGAGTCCATACTTGGTCTTCCACCACATTCGTCATCACTTTTGCAAAGTCCAGACAAATCTACTAGTGAAAGTTGTGATGGGGAGTGGCTGCATCAAAATTTGATGTCGAATTTTTTGCCACCCCGGGAGAATGATGCAGATAATATTAAAAGACTATTATATATACCCCCACACAAGAGGGCTAGTTTCAAGAAAGGGAAGATGCCTTGAAAGATCACTTCAGATTGAGAGTTTAAGGTTATTTCTATAGGTTTTTTCATATTAATTAGGGCCGTTTATGTTTTTGTTTTGGGGTCACATTATGTAATAAGACCTTTCGTGCCATGGGTTTTTGGGACTTAGGGTAATCTCATAACTTACTTTTAACCTAAGTTTTCTAAGGTCAAAAGTTTCCCTTTCGGCTAGATTTTGTTGTCTTTAGAAGGGTTATTCAATTACCTTTCAAGATTGCGCAAACCCGAGGTGATTTGGGAGAGTTATGGCCAAATTACTAAAGGGGTATCAAGGAGTGATGGAAATAGTGTTTTCAAGTTTTAGTAAGTGTCCTAGTTAAAATAGGATTTCTAATTTTTTATGTTTTAAAGCCTATATAAAGGGTTGCACAACATGTAATAGATTAGTTTTGACTATTGGAAATAAAGAATTAGGTTTTAGAAACCACGTGTGGTGGTGTTATTCCCCTCCTTTGGGTAGTAGCCATGGGCTCCCCTACTCTATTCCAACTTTCTTTTCTCCTTCTTTCTTCATTCTTGCTTCTTCTTTCTTATTCATCTTTCTTCTACTCTCTTCTTTTCGATCTCCTCTATATCTATTTGTTGCAGATTGAAATATACAAGACTGAAGGCTCGAAATTACTAAAAATTCCAAAAATCTGCAGAGGAATCCAAGTAATACTTCTTGTAAAAAAATCTCCCTATCAAAAACAGGTTTTTCTTTGATTCTTTTATAAGGGTTTTCTCTTCTTTCAATGTCCCATTATCTCTCCTTTTTTTTAGAGGTAAATAAAGAAAATTTTATTCCAAGAAAAGCATGCAAAAGACATCACCAATACCGTGAGAACCACAAAAGAAAAAAAATTAAAAGCAATAACAAGGAAAAAGAAACATTACAAATCCTCACACCACAAAGAATACTACTCCAACTCCATAAAGTCATCCCTAATAGACACCCACTCAAAGAGAATCCAGTAGATAGAATAGAGCAACTCAGCCTCCGTCCTCTAAATGCTCTCAAAGATCCTATCATTTCTTTCACTCCAAAGACCTCAACAAATGGCCCCCGGAGAGAACCCCAGGTAACACAGGGCAAGCCCTCCAATCCGATGATCAACCATCCCATGATTAACACACAATAATGGTTAGGAAAAGCCTAAGAGACTCGAAGGTGAGATAGAAAAGAACCCCAAATCTATTTGCCACGACACAATGGATAAAGAGGTGATCCACTAATTCTTCCTCCTTTATACACAAGACACACTTATTCGCCAAATTCCAACCTCTAATTTGAAAATGATTGAGAGTCAAAATTTTATCCATATAAGCATTCCAAGTGAGAAAACAAAATTTTGACAGGATGTCTGGAATCCAGATGCATCTGGGGAGAAACGAGCTAGGCCTATAGTTCACCGACACCAGATACAAAGATTTAGAATTAAAGAGACCCTTCTTTTCCAAAACCCAATCCCAACCATCCTACTTTAAAAGAAACGACTTAACCCCACCAACAATTTCAGTAACCTAACCAACTCACCTAATTCCCAGTCATTAAGATTTCTACAAAATCTAGGCACCCAGATATTACCAATAACATGAAAACAATCCGCTACCAACGGCAAATGATCCTCTACAAGCGAAATCAAGCTCCTAAAGGACTCTTTTAAAGGAGTCTCCCCCAACCACCAATCCTCCCAAAATCTAATCTCATTGCCCGAGCCCAGACGGAACCTGATAAACTTCCAAAAATCATCTTTAATCAAACAAATGGATTTCCAAATACCCCACTCATGCCTCACACGAACCTCCTTAGACTCCCAACCCAATAATTCTCTAAATATCGCCACCACAACTTTCCTCCAAAGGTTGTTCCTCTTGACACCAATTCTTCATAGCCATTTAGCCAAAAGCCCCTTATTATGCATTCTAAGAGATCTAACCCTAGACCACCACAACACAATGGCCTACAAATGGTGTTCCAATCAACTAAATGGTATCGGTGATGGTCCTCCGAATCGGTCCACTGGAAGTTCCGGAATTTTTTCTCGATTCTATCAGTGACCGATATCAGAATGGTAAAAAGGGAGAGAAAATAATTCGGCATGGAAGCCAAAGTGGACTTGATTATGGTCAATCTCCCCCCTTTTGAAAGAATAGTAGCTTTCCAAGAATCGAGTCATAGAGAAATTATCTCAATCACCGGTTCCACATCACTTTTGACTTGAAATTTGCCCCCAAAGGCAACCCAAGATAGGACGAAGACTCCCAAGTTTGCAACCTAATATCCAACCAGGACTATCAATATCCTGAACATCACCAGCAAGCAATAACACGCTTTTGGCCAAATTGATCTTAAGTCCCGAAACTGCCTTGAAACAACTCAACAGGCACCTTTGAAAACTCTCCCTTTTAAATTCTTTTTTCGTTTTGTTGAATTCTTGATAAGTTATCTTTAGTTCTTTAAGATTTTCTTGTTGAATCTCTACAACAGCAAATTCCTTATATAATTTTAATACCTTCTCTAATCCGATTGACTTGAAATTTTGGGTGCAAATCACTTTTATATCCATATACTAGACTACAAAATTCCATACCTTTCTGACATCACGTCAGGGGTATTTTGATCTTTTTCACCTCTGCTGCCCAGAAATTCTAGAATTGCCCTTTTGGGTTTCTTTCTTCAGTTTTCTTTGTCTTCTTGAATTCTGTATAATCTCTCCCCTTTGATTCTCTATGTTATTCTTTAAGCTTTCTTTTGATCGTATTCTAAAGTTTTGGGGCAACCCTAAACTTTTCTTGAGAACCGCAAATTTTCCCTACAGTTGTTCCTACAACTCCTGGGCCCCATTCTGCATCAATTTTCCATAAATTGCCACGAAATATTTCCATTTCCATGGGGACTGTAACATACACCAAAACCAAAATCTAAAACCTTGGCTAGGAGGGCTTTGGAATTTTAAGGAAATTAATGTCACATCAGTTGTCTGTTTCTACCAACAGTAATAAAATGGCAATTTTATGGTAATAACTTATAAATAACCAAGTTTTGGAAATACAAATTAGAATCATTTCCCTTATAAGTTATCTGAAATCAAGATAGTCAAAAATATTATTTTACCATTGATCAAATTATAAATTTAATAATATTGTTGGGGTGTGTGTGTGTGTGTGCGTGCTTGTGTCTGTGTGTGTGAGAGAGAGAGAAATTTTACGATTCAGATTGCTCAACTTTAAATGACTGTCCTTAAGCACAATATCTGCACACAGCTGCAAAAAGAGAAAGGGATCCAATAATCAATGGGTCCCACCTACGATATTTATAGGACCAAAAATCAATATGATCAGATGACCACAATGATTGTCCTTTACTATATTCATCTGGATGGAGCAAGAAAAGTCTATTGAAGCTAAAAAGAATTACAGATCAGATGTTCAAACAATAATCCAATCATACTGATTTTTGGCTTGAGGAACCTTGTAAGCACAGACCATTCGGTGGAGGGTCCTGTCCACTGTACATAAGACACATCATATATAGCACTTGACAGATTTGTGGGTTTGCCTCGGGGGGGGGGGGGGGCTTCAGTCATGCCATCCCTTGAGTTGCTTTAATATATGGCATGTATAAAACAAGGGCACGACTGAGAAAGAGAGAGATAAGAATACATACCTGTTCCATAAAGTGTGCTAGCTGAGTCTGTGCACTCAAAAACCGTTGGATAAAGGCATTGATTGACTTTGATTGGCTGGCTGTAGTCATATCCCCAAAGAAGTGGCTTCTCAAATAAGGTAGTGCCCAAAGTGTTCGTGAAGCAAACAAATTGGCAATGTGCCTATTCGTATGTAACCCAAAGGAATTGACCATGTCTCTCCACCCTAGTTCAAAGTCCTCTATTGTCTCCAAATTATAGAGCCGATAAAACTCAGCCTTCCACTCGTTGTATCGTTCTCCAAGAACAGCATTAAACCAAGAAGGGAACTTTGCCACGATGAGCCAAATGCAAAGTGCATGTTTAGTGCCCGGCATTTCAATTGCAATCACCTCTTTGAGACACATATTTTGGTCAGTCAGGATTGTTTGTGGAGCCTTCCCATTCATGAACCCTAAGAAAGCCTATCACATTCATGGATGTAGCAGAAAACACCATTATAAGGTAAGGAGAAAGAGAGTAATGAGTTTCTTTTAAAAATATTTGATGGATTGGAAATCCATCACCCCCAATGAACACTAATCCCCACCCTGAATATTATACAACTCACCCATCATAAAATTCTCAAACGGTTGGCCCACCCTTGAATTGGTTCAAATCCCAAAATCAAACTGGTTACTGAATTCTAGCCATCCAACTTAACTTTCTCCAGCATGCCTACATTATTCTTCCCAGCTGTTTAGTTAGAGATTAAGTCCCTCTAAATGTTCTAATTCTGGGGATTGGGCCATGCTCCACGAAGAGGTGGCCAACCAATTGAACAGGTCCAGATCGATGAGTTAGTGAACGACATATAGTCATCCAATTAGAAGTAAAGATATTTTAGATGTTATGATTCTTGGAATTGAGTGGTGAACAGCATATTTAGTATGGCATGCTACGTTCAATTGAGGATGATGAACTTCAGGTTGACACATATGTTCTTGACTCCGTTACCTTCAATGCCCATGAGAAGGACCACATGGTTTCCTCTCTTAGGAGCACACATCCGAAGAAGCAAGGCATTCCATAATTATTCATGCCAATCCATATCCCAAGCGGCATGTCGAAGGCAGTCAAGCGATGCATTGTGTCGAACACCACCGCATCACCGAAGATATCATATGACTGAATTGATGAAGCATAGGACCAGGCAAGGTTCTCTAACCTGTTGCTTGCATCAACCATGAACTCATATCTAAAATTGGGGTCTTTGTCCTGAATGTTTTTGCACATTCTTAGGAGGTCAATCCTGTCATCTTCCTGATCCACCTTTCTAAATGACTGAAGTAGGTTCCTCACATCCTTCTCCGTGAATGGCAAGTATCCAGGCTCCACACACCTCTCAAGCTCCATAAGCCTCATCATTTGCTGCACAGAGATGCCAGTTTTGGCAAACAAAAAAATGCGGTTCTTGTCAGTCTCCGATATAGTGCGGTATGCAGGAAGGAAACGGACTTGGTTTGGTTCCAAGAGCTCATGGTTGTGATGATTTGCGAATCCTGTGACCCGCCATTCTGGAACCCCTAAGTCCATGGTCTTGCTGATCCGCAGATACGCTTGGCACCCACATCTTGATGACTTGCGGTTTCTTTGAGGTTTACTCTCGTTCAATGCCTTCGTTGGAGTGTTGCCAGCACGATGGCAGACGAAATACCGTCTGGTAAGTCCTTTGCCAACCCCATCTTTTCCTTCTGTCCGATGGCGCCGAATGGAGAAACCACAATGCCTAGCAAACTCACTATAGAACTCATATGCAGAATCATGAGTGGTAAATCTTTGGCCAATGTATGGAATCACATCATTGGAGGTTTCTAGTGACAGCCTGGTTACCTCCGGTGATTCCTCAGTGCTGCTCATATCATCCATAGACAAAGATCTTTGGTCTGAGGGATCATCATAAGCCTCTATCAGCAGCCTAGCTTCTTCAGACATTGCTTCTTTTTCCCGAATACACTTGTGGTCAATCGAAAGACCCTGTGCCAAATTTCAATAATTACATCTCACTAGAAAACTCAAACCTTTGAGCCAAAAAAAAGAAAAATCAAATCAAATAACCAAGAGAAAACACAAGTTCTTTTGGATTCCAATTAAAGGATAAAAGGCATAAGGACAAATATTAGCAAGACAACCAATTCAGTTAGTGGTCAATATACCACCACTTGTAAAGCTTTTTATATTGTCAGTGGTCAATATAGAAAAATATCACCATTTTGTCCATCATTTATGGTTAGGTCAATTTACTGTTCTTTCATAGACACCAAAATGCATGTAATTCATTATAAAATTACTTTGATGACAGCTTGAAACAAAAAAAAAAAAAACTTGAAAAACATTATTGTTGTGTGTCCATTATAAAAAAATGGAAAGGTTTCACCCTAATAACTGAATGAGGTAATTACTAGGGTGATAATGAAACCTGTTAGAACACCGTGTGCACTGATCATTTACAATTAATGGTGAGTGCCCGTTTAATCATCAGGTACATGTCAGATATCAACTTTATGCTGACCAACTATGAAATACAGTTTCTAATGCAAACAACAGATACAGAAGCATGCATAAAAAAATAATAATGATAAAAAATCTAGGGTTAATGTTACAAAAAAGGGGGATCACCAAGCCTATTTTAGTATTGTTACAGACAAAATATTGAAGTTCAAATCCCATGGACAGAGGAAAGGAGATCCCATGGGCACAAACAGCAGCAAGTAAAAAGCACTACCTAATGAGTTCTAACTTCTAACCTTTATGATTTAACAGTTATTATTGGCAATTGTAGCTTTTCTACTGCTGAACCCAAAGAAAACAAAATGAAACAATTATAAGACCCAAAACAAAAAACACGTTAAGATAGAAATAGCGCCCCAAGGTTGTAGTGCTAACAACCCTAGGCTGTAGGGCCCACAACAGCACCACAAACATCAGCTGTTTCTCCATGCTTCTCCCATGTTTCAAATCATGCTCTGGCATTAATCCCCCCGATTGGAGAGATAGAGGCTCCAATTACAAAACATGTTGATACGCTCATAAATTGTAGGTTCAACTGCTTCAGATCCTCATCAGAAATCCAAGTACTATTACTGGGTGGTCAATGAAAAACCAGCCAACCAGTTGTATAGTTTGTTAATTTGACTTTCAAAAGCCTATAGTAGTAACTTCTATTTCAATTTGGGAGCCTTTTAGTTGTTATTAGAAGTCTTACTTGTGGGATAGTGTCTAGGAAAGTGAAAATCATATTTCTGTCACTTTTCTTTAAGCATTATCTTTCAAAGGTCAAAACTTGTCCATTTGGTTTAATTTTGTCATCATTTGAAAGGTTATTCAAAAATTCAGTAAACTTTCCAACAAGTTAAGAGCATCTTGCAAACCAATTTTATTTGGGAAGGTTATGGCCAAGCATCAATTTGTCACAGGAATCTATTTTGGTATTTTACTTCAATTAAAAATCTCTCTAGATAGTTCCTTGGTAATCAAACTTTGCCTAGTAATATCATTTTTTTTCTAGAAATATGGTGCAAGAAATTTTGATGATAAATACAGATAAAGCTCTTCTTTACTGGTCTGGTGTAAATTCCAAATCTTCCTCTCACATAAGAGTGCAGATGCTTTCAAAACTTATAGAGTTCTAGTGGTGCTTACTCCACTGGGATTATCCTCTTCCTCTTTCTTCTATTTTTAAATTTATTTATCTATTATGTGCTGAATTTCTATTATCTTAAATCTGATTCAGAATTTTATTAATGATTTCAAAATTCATGTATCTGATTTTCCGCAATATCTCAACTCATCCCCTATTCCTCAACTAAAATTTTTTTAATTAGGTTTCCATCAATTACACCCCCACAGTTGATATATATTTTATAAGTTATTGCATAAAAATTATGTTTCTGCAATTTTCTATTAATTTGCTACAACTCCATGTTGAGAAACTAGCTTGTGTACAAGTATATAGGTACATGACAGTATAACGGTAATTTTGTAACTTTTTGTGTAAGTACACCATATGGTATACTATAATTGTATACATATAAATACCAAGTAAATAAGAAAGTAAAATATACACAAACATTTGCTCTACATACGTATTCTCTTCTCTCCCCTCTCTTCTTCTTCCTCTTCTCCTTTAGTCCTTTTTCATACATAAACCCTAATCCCGCACTCTATCACTCTCTACATCACTCAACTTGGAAGGTATCAAAGCCAAAGAGAAGACCCAAGGCTACTGAACAAGAAGAGAGCTACACAAGAGACCAACTGACATTAGCAGGTCGTATGGTGACATCAGCCATGGGTGATAGATAATCATAGATCCTGGATTGCCTGGTCATGTGGGGTTGTTTGGCTGAAGATTCGAATTCATTTGGGTGAGCTTTTGATCTTTTATGTATTTTTCCATGAATTACAACTGAATTTCCACATTTCGGAAAATCTTTAGATCTGGTTGGTTTGAGGGATTTTTGAACTACAAGATCTGCTCTTGGGCCATTTTGTTGCTACAGAACTATTGAAACAAGTTCCATGCAGTTTGGATGAGATTTGATGAGTTATGATGAAACTATGATTGGGGGGGGGGGGGGGGGTTTAAAGCCCAGTCAAATAACAAATGTTTA
>JAOXJP010000008.1:9749460-9761805 GCA_025762735.1 Platanus orientalis | reverse complement strand
GTCCATCAAAAACAAGGTTCTCTAAGCTTGGGAACCCATAAATCTCCCAACCCATGCCACTGCAGATTAATTGAAGAATGACTCGCTTCACTGAATGCATTTCACCTATGTACATTAGACTTGAGATACACCAACTGGCCACGGGAGTAGTTGACAATTTCTGAAATTGTAGAACGAAAGGGTCATGAGTTTTGGGAACGCTATGTCCTCAATCGAACTAGGGACCATGCCACCTCCATAGCTTGTTATCTTAAAAAAGTTTCCTTGGCCTCGTTACCATTGGACACATTTTCCAGCATTGAAATGAAAAGCGATCCACGAAGGTTGTTCATATGCTTCAACTTTCCTATCCCACATCTACCCTCTTTTCCAACAAGGGATGCACTTAGTTTCTGAATTACAATAAACGAGGTCACTTCGCATCCAAAACATTTCAGATGTAGATATAGTTGTTTTATGCTCACTGAAAAAAATAGGCAGGCTTGGTTCAGTGCTAAACTGTCGCACATATGGATGCTAATATAATGCTTCCTGACACCAACTGATAAACTCTTTTTCTCATATTCTGTTGTATGTGTTATAATAGCCCCCTGTACACATATGTAAGATATTTTCTTTGCATGTAACATTATATTGTATTCCAAAAGTGGGGTTGAGGAAACCCCAAAAGATTACAAGAAACTATAAAGGGCTGTACAAAGATACAAATAAGAAGGCCCTTAACCACAACGAACCCCACTAACCAAAAAGCCAAAAAATAAACCCACCAACAGACGTCACCACAGAGACCAACAAATCTCTGCCAGATCACCTTGCCTTCGCAATTTAGACATGAAATTCTCCAATCAGAAATCAAGGATTTTATATCAATATTATATAATAATATGTAGTAGATATGCATGGGCAATACTTTATAAGTTGTACCTTTTTCCAAAAAAACACAAAAAAGATTTGAACAAAATCCTTGTCCAACCCATCACCCTATAATCAATACCATGAGGATCAAATATTATTGCCCAACTCAGAAAATTATATTTAAAGTTAGAAAATCAGATAAAGGATATTCTAAATTGTGCCTTTTCTCCAAAAAAACATAACAAAAAAAAATTACAGCCAATTTAGTGTCGCCATGGAGGTCTTTCTACTCTTATGTTACTTGTGCAAAACCTGATTCACAATAAAGTATAATTGGGAATATTTAATAAACTAAATTGTTTTCTTTCATAATGTACCATCACTATTGGAAGCAGTAGGCATCAGTGCATACTATACAAGCTCTATCATTTGTTGTCGCATCCCTGAGACTAATGATATATGAATAAATAATTTGTAACTGAATACAATAAAAGGTAAATAACTTATGAACAAAATATAGGTTTGATTTCATACAAGTTACTTGAAGGTGTTGTCCTTGTTGGTTCATAAGATGTTGGTTTATAGACAAAGTAGGTTGACATCTACTTGTAGTATCTTTAGGGGCTTTTGCCTTTGCAAACTTATTTTGACTAGTTTTTTCTATGACACTTTTCGTTCTCTTCTTACCCTTCGGACCTTTCTCTTTTTGTCCAACACCTATTACTTGACTTGAGATTGATGCACTGTCATGACTACATAGTATTCTACCATCATTAATCATGCCAAGGATGTCAAATCCACTTCTTGATTTAGCACCCATGTCATACACGAACCGTAGCATGCAAAGAGTAACCACCCAGAAAAAAAATCAGAAAAACACATCTCATTAAACCAAGCTTTCAGAATGGAAAATTAAAATTAAAATCCAATCAAATTAGAAATCCAATAAAAAAAAATTATTAGAAATACCACTAAAAGTAAGGAGCAAATTTAAAATTTTAGAACATGGAAATGTTGTGTATTTTGACCAATGACTGCACCAGTGAGGCGAAGTGAGACAATACAAGTTGAAAGGGCTAGAAGGACTAGAGGAAGGCCAAAATTGACCTGGGTGGAGGTAGTAAAGAGGGACATGGCAGCTTGTAATTTAACAGCAGATAAGGCCCTAAATAAAGCGGAATGGAGGAACAGGATTCATGTAGCCGACCCCAAATAGTTGGGATAAGGCTATTTGTTGTTGTTGTTGTTGTACAGTTTCATATTCCATAAAGATGTATCTACAGAATGTCCAAGTTAACGCAGGAACCTGGAGGTATCCTAAGGAGAGCCACCTTTTTACTAACGATATCAAAAGAAATAGAAAGCATTAATTTTTTGCAAAAAGGACCTAAACTATAAACAATATATTCTGAATGTTTCCTAATTCTGATGAAAATGGCACCAACCAAGCTAAAGCTCTACTCTAAGGGGGATGGGTTTACCACAAAACTTTCCAATAGGAGTTGGCTTCACTGTTTCTTTAATGAGTTATAAAAGGATGTTGATGTAGTCAACACCAAACGATTGTTGTATGTGCCACCTCACAAGAGAGCTCATTTTAAGAATAATATAAATTTTGGTTCTTGAAAGATTTTAGAAATTATTATAATTTTTTTAAAATGATTTTAGGATTATTTTTGTTTAAGTTTTGGGTGTTTTTAGTTTGATTTTATATTGGGAAGGGTTTACGTAATAAGGCTTAAAACCTTTGGGGGTTATTTACGATTTTAGGATTTTTTTTGGTTTTTAGGCTAATTCCATTTTTTGATGTTTAGTCTACTATTTTAAAGGCCAAAAATTGACTTTTTGCTTGATTTTGATGTCATTAGAAAGTTATTCATTTACCTTTCTAACAAGACCAAGATTGTGCAAATCCGATGTAATTTAGGAAAGTTATGACCAAATTACCAAGGGGGTGTTAGAAAAAACGGGAATAATGTTTTTTTCAAAAGCCTTAGTTTTAGAAGTTTAGACTTTAGGAAATTTTATGTTTTGAAAAAGTTAGAAATTAGAAAAACTTGTACAACAATTTATTAATGTTTTTAGCAAGTTTAGGATTTTAGTACGTAAGTTTTAAATTTTTAAATATTTTCTTTATTTTAGAAAGTTCTAAATATTTTAGGATGTAAGCCTATTTAAAAGCACCTTTTATGCAATAATAAATAGTTGAAGATGAATATTTGAAAAAAAGACGTGTGTACTGAAGTGGATGTGGTATCCCAAGTTGTCTCTTAACCCCTCACGTGATGTTAGCATTCTACCTTCTTTCTCTTTCTTCTTCTTCTTTTTCTTCCCTCTTTTTTCTTTAATCTTCTTTACTTCTTGTTTTCTTGATTTCTTTTTTACTTCTATTAATATCTTGATTCAAGAATTGCATTCTTAGGCATATCCTACATCAGATGTTCACTGAGAAAGTGTCTCTAAGGTTCTTTAATACCTGATAAGTTTCATGGTGTCTTCAACTCTAATCAATTCCCCGAAGCTCTGATACCAAGTTAAATTTTATCCTATAATAAATCACATAAAAGAAGAGAGAAAAAGAAGATAGAGAGAAAAAGAGGAGAAACAAGAGAGATTTTGGAGTGCAATTGTGTGGTTAGGTTCTCCTACACTCACAACATCTTATTTATATACTTTTTGATTGTATACCATATCAGTATTTATAAGGTATGTCTACAATGATATACTAACCATCTTGACAATTATACCCTTATATTCTTCTACAGTTACTTCATGTGTTATGTCTTCCTTAAGAAGTCTTTGAAGTAGTTCATATTTGCTACTTAGAATATGATATTCCTCTACGTCATAACTAATATGAAGTTGAATTTTCCAATCATACTCTAGTAGGCCATCATCTATCCTATTGAGTTCTTCTAGCACAGACTCCAAATTGTGCTTCACAATTTATTGATATTGATAGAAACTTAGTAAATGGTTGGATAATGTGATGTGACCATTTTAAAAAGGCTATTGTATAAGCCACCACACAAGAGAGTGAGGTACAAGATTTGTATCATGTGTGGGTTATTTAAGACCTTGTAAGGGGTGGGTGCTCTTTGTAATAAAGCCTTTTATGCCAATGGTAGATAAGAATTTCCATTTGCAAGGATTTGTTTGCAAGAAGGCTAAAAGCCAGGGTTGAAATTAGGATTGTAGTGAGCTGGTATCTCTACATGTTGCTTTGTCCTTTAGTGGGTTGCCATATTCAACAAATGGATCCCACAAAGAGTGCTAGTCAACAGCCCATGTGCCCGTGAGTTTTTATAAGTTTCAAATTTAAAAAATAAGTTTTTAGAAGTTTTAGAGTTTAGGAAAGTTTGGTTAACAAGCCTCTTAGATTTTTAAAAGTTTCTATTTTAGGCAAGTTTCTATTATTTCAAGTTTGTAAGCCAATTTAAAGGCAAATCCCCCCATTGAATCAATAGAGTTGAATTATGAAACTATTTCGAATTGGGTTTTTCCAAGTGGATGTTGTAGCCCATCCTATCCCCTCCCTATTTTAGGGTTGAAGCCTTGTTTCCCCATCTATCCCTCTTTTTCTATTTTTTCTCCCAA
The DNA here is from genome assembly GCA_025762735.1 of Platanus orientalis. NCBI lineage: Eukaryota > Viridiplantae > Streptophyta > Magnoliopsida > Proteales > Platanaceae > Platanus > Platanus orientalis. The sequence continues at coordinate 9,757,353 of JAOXJP010000008.1, read as the reverse complement.
CTTCTAATCTTCTCTCTTCCAGTTCTTCTATTCCCTTCTTCTAATTGAATCCTTGGTTCCCCATCTATCCCTCTTCTTCTATTTCTTCTCCCAACTTCTAATCTTCTCTCTTACAGTTCTTCTTCTAATCCCTTCTTCTAATTCCTCATACCTTCTTCTCCATATCTTTTTGTTGCAATTTCCCTATATACTTGAAGAAGATTCAAGATGCTGAAATCAGAAATCTAAAGTACAAAAGACTATACGATTGGGATTTCCAAGAGCATTCCATAACCAAATTGCACACTATAAACTAAGGTATTGTTCTCTGTATTTTATCGGGTTTTCTACTCCAATCCCTATAAACCCCTCACTGTCCCCTTGATTTCCCCTTCTTCCTAGACAAGTAATCATCATAGATTACCTTACTGGTTTTGTGGTTCTTCTTTAAAGATCAGGTTGGACTGATATTTATATAATTTCACTAATCAAATCTTATCAAAATGACCTGAAATTTGAACTGCAAAACCCTTGAACATGGTAGAAAATGTCTAAAAATTTTTGTAATTTTCTGATGGACGATCAAGGGTATTTTGATAATTTTGTGGCTTCTGTCCATAAATTCTAGAATTGTCCTTTCGGGTTTCTTCTTCCCATTTTCTCCTTTTCTCTTCTAAATTCTTTTAAATCCCTTCATTTGATTTTATTCTTCTATTCTTCAATCTTCCTTAAAGTTTGAATTACTTGAGTGCGCTCAATTCAATTCTTGGTTGCTTTACATTGTGTTCTTGCTTCCGCTACCTTAATTTGATACTTCTTTGCATCTCTTGGCATAATCCTACATCAATTTTAGTATCATTTCTATTGTTCGACTTCTGTTTTGGTATCAGAGCTTTTAGGCTGCATCATGATGCCTCCCAACAATATATGTCACAAGCCATTGTTGGGTCGGAACGATTTTCTCTAATACCAATTCATTATTGAATAGAACTAGGGAACCATAGAAAAAAGGGTTAGGCTTCTTAGATTAACGTGAAACTTTGTAGTCAAGTAGGGTTATAAAGAAAGAAGAAAAACTTAAAATTTCATAGCAATCGGAACAATAAAAGTAAATAAAACATCCAATACTCAGGTCTGCCCCAGAAAAATACAGCAAAGCAAAGTATGGAAATCATTTGGCTAAGTAATAAAAAGAACTTGCAGTAATCCACTACTATAGGAGAATCACAGTCCAACTATGGAAGGTATGAATGAAGTCCCAACTTTAATTCATTACCCTAGGCAAGCTAAAACTTAATTCTTAATAACCATTAATTAGGGTATGAGCCCTTTTAACAAAATAATAATAAATAAATAAATAATACAGCAACATCCCAAAATTGAAACTAATATTCTCCAGTTGTTAAAACATCTAACCCTAATAAAACGCTAATGACAACTTGACCTAATCATGGACAACTTAATAATAATCCCTTTTATTTGCTAAAGCCTAAAATACAAACACTATTCCCATCACATACTGATACCACTTAAGTAATTTGGTCATATCTCTCTCAAATCACCTCAGATTTGAGCAATCTATTCTCGTTTGATATCCTTTTTAAAGACACCAAAACCTAGACATAAGATTACGGGATTACAACTCTACATAAATAAACCCTAATAAACCTTAAAACATAACTCTAAATAAATCCCACATGATTATCCATGATCATCTAATTTTTTTTTGTTCCTCATGGATACTCCTGTATCATTGGGTGAAGCAATCACCTAGATGTTATTTCAAGTACACAGGTATCTAGTACCAGTCCTGATGTTGTACGGAGTTAATAAAATTATGGATATGCTAAGGAAACGCAATTAACCTGGTATCATGATGCACCATAAATATATGCATCGACAAGAGGATATCGCTTCCATGATATATAAAAGATGTTAAAATTACCTGATGTTTCTACACTGAGAAAGCTTAGATCTCCAGATGAAGGCACCAGTGCTGCCGGAGAAGTAATCAGTTCTTCTTGAATATCTTGAGTTTTTATGAACCCTTCTAGTAAAAAACCAATGGAATGTGTTGGTATTTCTAAAGTTTCTCCCCTTATGTATATTTTCATCATTGATTTCTCTGCAACAAGTGCTCTCAAGTCTTGCATTGCCATTTTCTCAAATATTTGAGGAAGGAAGAGTTTAGCTATAACTATAACACTTTCCTGCAAGAGAAAATAATAAAACATAATCAACATGGGATAATAAGTTTTCAGGGATTTTGCGAAGCTGTAATATTCATGCTATATTCAATCAACTATTTTTCTAATCTTTTATTCTAGCATTATAGCTATTTAACGGTTCAATAAAACATGATGAGGTTAAGTAAAATAGTACAGTAAAATAACTGTCACATTCAAATAATGCATGCTTAATCTGAAACTATTGTTTAATTATGTCTTCAAATATTTCAAATTTATCAGGCCTATCTATCCTCTATTAATTAGTCTACTTCTCAGGAATACTAACGAAGAGTGTGCTCAATGTTCTTAAGAGGTTGGTATGATCATGAAATACTAGTATAACTATACCTGCCACAAGAAATCTTCTATTGCAGTGTCTGATCTGAGCACTGAAAGCATTTTTTCGTTTTCGATAAAGAAACAGTGAACCACAGAGTCTGTGATCATGTCACAGATATGTGGCTTTCCAATTAGCATTTCATATAGGCCCAACGTACTTCCATGTGAAAATGTTGGATGTAGAGAGTGCTTGTTTCTCAAACTCTTACTTTCCCACTGCACAAAAAGTAGAAATCAATTTACAGTGAAATCTTTACAGGAATAACTTGAGATACTCAACCAAAATTTATATGGTAATTCACATTTGGAACTAATTACCTTGACCACTCCATTTGATATAAGCCATATTCCATTTGTCTTGGATCCCTCTCTGTAGAGTGTCACCCCACGTAGTTTCATTATTTCTTTTGTAGAACCCTCAAGAGGCTTACGGACCATAGAAGGAAGAGCTCCAAACAAGGGATGGATGCGTAACAAATCACTTATCTTTGGCATCTTTACCAAAGGAGGATTTCTTAAAAGTTTTTTCAAGTCAGTCTGGCATTAAAATTGAATGAATTTTTCAGTATTGATTACAAGAAACATGTAGAAACTGAAAAACATATGATCAATAAACAACAAATTATCATCTCAATTTACCTGCACAGCATCATGAAGATGAAGCATCTCTTTTTCTTCCAATAATCCAACCTTCTCAAGGTTTTGGACATAATCACCCAAACGCTTTAGTATTGAATATGTTATTTGCTTTGTTTTCACAGCAAACAAAACCTGAAAATGTACCAAATATTCAAATACGTCCATATTAACCATTAGAAAAACAAGAATACCTTTGTCTTAACATTCTCCTTCTAAACAGGAAAAGTGAGGAAATCTAAAATTTACTTGCAATGAAAATGATGCCTGCCTAAGAGATATTAAATAGAATCAGGCACAAACAATCACTAGAAATTATTCATTGAAGTCTTTCGCAAACCTGAGGAAATGTTACACGAACATCTTCCAAGAACTTTCTTGCTTCCTCTCCTTCAGCCTCACTTTCATTCATAACGATAGAAGAAATTTCACTGTCACCTATAAAGAAGGGTGGTTATATGTAAGAAAAAGAAAAGTTTGCATTTTAGAAATAATGTTCCTGTAAAAACATAATGATATCTGTCACCACAATTATGATATATATATATATGTATATTTATATATATGTATGTATGTATTTAAATCTGCATTTTATAGGCCATTAGAATAAGGTTTGGGTTGGGTATCTTAACATAAGGTATTGAGATCAATTGTATGGAGGTTGATCTCGTTTTGGTACAGGTGCTAGATCCAGTGCTCATTCAGCTTCTTTTACTAGCACATGTCAGGATCCAGCTATGTTAGTTTTCTACTTTAGCTGAGGGTAGCGGTTTTAGTAGAGAGAAGATGGAGTTGCTCCGACATGAGATGGCGTTGCTTTCCTGCTTCTTGGCGTGGCTCAAACCTGCTACCTGATGCGGACAACATTAAGAGGCTACTCTACATACTTCCCCACAAGAGAGCAAGATTCAAGCATACCAGTATGTGGGTTGTTTAGGGTATTTTAGGGGCTAGGGACATGAATTCAATAAGGCTTTAATGCCATCGGTATTTAGGGGTTTTTCTTTGCAAAAGGTATTCTTGTAATAAGGATATAAAGCCAAGGGTAGGTTAGGAAAAGTCTGGTCGCCAGCCACTATTTTCTTGTCTTTTTGTGGTTCAAAAGGTCAACAAGTGGGGCCTGCACATAGCTGGTCGATAGCTCCTAGATGGACTGAGATTTTGGTAGCTTAGTTTTTAGAAAGTCTTAGTAAGTCTTTAGGTTTTAGCAAGTTTGAGTTTTAGAAAGTCATTATTATTAAGTTTTCTATTTGGTTTAGGACTTTCTAAATTAGTTCTTTCTATGTTTTAGGTTTAAAAGCCTATATAAGGAGGTTTGCACTACTTGTATTTTCAGACATGGATTAATAAAGAAAAAATTGGGTTTTCCCTGTATTTTCATGGTTGTAAGTTGTAACCCTAAGGGTTGTAGCCTCTTGTTCTTCCCCCTCCCAATCAATTGGTGCTGTTGGGCTTCTCCCTTCCTATCTACTTCTTTCTTGCTTATTCTTCTTCATCATTCCTTCCTCTATCCATACTTTCTTCACCTGTTGTGCTATCTTCTAGACCATTCAAGTAGGTAGATTCATCAAGATTAAAGCTGCTAGAGTTCCAGAAACATACTGGTTTAGACATTCACATGGCTGAAGCAATTCCAAACCACTTCTAGGTCAAATTGCCCCCCCTATAAAGTGGTATTTTCTACTCTGTTTTGTAGGTTTTTGTTCATCTATCTTTTGCTAATCTAACTGATGCAGACATTGGAGCCCACTTGGGACTCACACATGGGCCTAGTGGGGTCCACACGTGAAGACCATTGTGGCACACACATTGGCTACATCAAGGAGAGAAGTTTACATATTGTTTGGAGCCTTTTAGTAGTGATTTATTGTTTTATTTCATAAGTTATGAATTATTAGAGTCTAGGATAGAGAGGGAATTAGAGTTTTTGTGTTTGGGCAAACTTGCCATGATGTAATAAAGCCCTCTAAAGGGTTGGTTGACCACTCTAGAAGGAGGACTGAATTATTCTTTAGTTTCTATTTTTTTCTTTCTAATTATTTGAATTGGGAGGTGTAGAAGGGGGAAACCCTAAGACAAATCATGGGCTTTAAAGGGACCCACCTGTTAAGTATTTTGTATTGTCCATGATGTAATTATGTTAGGTTAAGAGTCATTGTGAAGACTAGAGTGAAGGACTGAGCACAGGTAACACTGAAGAATTGTGAGGCTCCACAAGCTGCACAAGTCGAATTCATCTTAGTGGAAGACCTCAAATGGCCAAAACATCAATCACACTGCACTGAAAAGGTAAAGATCAGGTATGTTTATGCATAAAGTGGGGTGCTCTAACATGCCTCTAAAAAGACCAAGGTTAAGCCTAGGAGTGTGCATCGACCAAATTATGACCCATGGTAAAGACTCGAACAATTCCATTTGAAAATTAATTGAAAAAAGTTAAAACATTCAAAGAATGGGAAGTACAAGCGCTCAAGCTGTGGGTGTTTTGAAAAAACAGAATGCTTTTTTTTCGAGTGCTCGAAGTCAGCATTTCGAGCACATGAAATTCCAAGTTTGAGTGCTTGAGGTATGAGTTCATGGGATCGAACTGTGCGAAAATGGAAAGCATTACAGACTTCTCACAATGGCTAGTTTTTTTTACCATTGGAGCTCGAACAAATAAGGTTTTCTAGCCTATAAATAGTGGGATTAGTACCCATCAATAAAACTTAACAATACACAATCATTTGGAGCAATTTTTGAGTAAAATTCATTGAAAGAGTGCTACTCTCTTGAAGCTGAGCTTTATAGTTAAATCATAATTGGGGATTCATATCCCACACGACTTGGACAAGGTTCTATTGGTATTAGGTATTAATTATTACCAAGTCTCTATAAGAGCGTTTGACGAATTCAAAAATCTCTTAAAGAGCCGATTACACCTTAAAGCTTCGAATTCTAAAGAGCTCTCTACCTTGGTGCACACTATAGTTACACCTACCTATTAAGAGACCTGAACACCACTTTACTTCATTTCTTTACAACAGTTGGAGTTTCTGTTAGAGACAGTAGAAGCGGTAATTAAAGTCCACTGGAGACACTGGAAGGAGTTAAAGTGTTCAATTGAACACTACTTGCAAGTTTTTGTTGATTTTTCTTTTGTAATAGTGTGCTAGGTATTAATAAAAAATCGACCGGATTGGTAGTGAGCCGATCGGTAATGAGACATTCGACAATGGATGTAGGCCCGTGTGCTAAACCACTATAAAACATTGTCTTCCTTGTCTTGTGTACTATGTTTGTTTTGTTTATCTATTATAATTCAAGAAACACATTGGAATTATAAATTATACATCTTGCACGCATTGCACTCTCAATTGGTTGATGAAGATTGACTTGTGAAATCAATTTGGTCTAATTTTTCACTACACTTCTTAACTAAGTTAAAGAATAAGATACATTGGAGCAATTAATTAATTGTGTTAAAAAGAATTTGGGAGATCCTATTCATCCCCCTTCTAGGATCACTTTGGGCCCAAAATTTCACTACATTCCCTTTGTTTTGGAAATGAAAAATTATGAAAAGTTTGTCGTTTTTCCCTCTTAGGAGTGAAGCTCCTTCTCTCTTCAAGTTTTATGCCTTGGCTTGAAGTATATGCAAGGATTACTTGGACCAAGGGGTAGGGATTAATCCAAAGGTAAATTTTTTTTTTTTTTTTTAATCTTCTTTTTCTTCTTCCTCTTCTCTTTCTCCTTATTTTCCATTATTATTGCTTGTTGTCACTTTTACTCTATTCACTCTAGGTCTGACCAATTTCTAATTGTCTTCTGACATGATTTAGACAAAGAACACAACAAAAACAATATAGAAAAAAAATCCACACAATATGACATGCAACAACAACAACAACAAACAGCCTTATCCCAACTATTTGGGGTCAGCTACACGAATCTTGTTCCACCATTCCGCTCTGTTTAGGGCCTTATCTGCTATTAAATTACAAGCAATTTTGGCCTTCCTCTAGTCCTTCCAACACCTTCAACTTGTATTGTCTCACTTTGCCTCACTGGTACAGTCATTGGTCTTCGTTGCACATGCCTAAACCATCTCAATTGACTTTCCCTCGTTTTATCGCCTATTGGCGCTACCCCTAAACCCCCACGAATGAATTCACACAATATGACATGCACAGGTTGTAATACACTAGATTTTTCATATGCATTTTAATTATCTTTATGTCTTTATGACTGAATTATAGAACTAATAACATAGAAAATTTTGAAATTAGATGAAAAATAATAAACCTAAGAGTTTAATTACAAAAAATATGTCAAAAGAAAAGTCTTGAAGTCTAAAGTTTAACATAATAAATGGTTCGAAAAAAAAGTCTTATAGAGAAAGTTAGAACCATTTTAGTCCAATGGTAAAATCATAAATAACTCAAAAACGCTTGAAAATCATGATTAAATTCGAAAATAATGTTTTTTTATGTTTTGAATGGGGAAGTTTCCATATTCAATTTGGACACCTCATATCTTTATAAAAACGATCTAAACTTGACCCTATACCCTAGTTTTGTAGAAACAAGAGCCCTAAAACACTCAAGGAAGATTAAAAAAAAATGAGAGATTGAAGGATTTAAGAAAATGTTTTAGGATTTTTCGAAAATTAAAGAACAAGTGCTTTTGAGTTTTAATCTCTGCTACTTGAAAGTATCATGATCATATTATA
>JAOXJP010000008.1:9738306-9749360 GCA_025762735.1 Platanus orientalis | reverse complement strand
TTCTACTTTTCTCATATTTTCTTATTCTCCTATCTCTTTCTTTCGTTTTTTTTTTCTTCTTTCTTCTTCCTCTTCTTAAACCTCCATTAAAGCACCTTCAAGTTTCTGAATTTCTGTAATTTAACCCATCAATTTTTGTCGGAATTTAATGAAATTTTAACTATAGAACCCTGGAATATGTCAGAAACAGCCATAAAAATTTCAGAATTTTCTGATGCATCAAAAAGGCATTTTGGTAATTTTTAGATTTTCTGTCCAAAATTACAAAAATACCCTTTGAGGCTCTTTTCTCCTCTTTTTTTGTTCTAAATCCTTCTAATTTTCTTTTGTGATTTATGTTTTCATTTTTAAATTTTTGTGACTACTTATTTGTTTCTAAACTCTATTCTTGATTTATTTTGCTTCCACATCCTTTATTTTAATTTATTTGAGAGCCTAGGAATTATTCTACAACTTTTTGGTATCTTCTCCATTGTACAGCATCAGTTTCGTTAGTTGCACCAAGACTAGGAGGATGATTCCTTGATTCGTAATATTTGGGTATAAGCATGGTATGTATTGGATGGAGACTGACATAGTCAATGTGTATATATTATGCAAAGAAATTGTTGAGTGATGGGGTTTTGTAGCTTAAACAACATCTTGTGGGTGGTTATGTGAATGTACAAGACAACTTAGTTGCCCCAGTGAAGTCAGGGAAACAGTAAAATACTGTTGAAGGGTCATAAGCAAGTGAAAAGGGCCAGGAGGCAGAGAGGTGGAGTTTAAGGAGGCAATATTAGAGAGGCCTAGTCAAGTGGCTGTAAAGTCTAATGTTGAGGGGATGGCATACCCATTCTACTGTAAGATGAAGTAGAAGAGGCTGTAGTATAGGCATTCCATGAAGGAAAGTATGGCATATTAGCGTGAGGTAGAGAAAATTAGCCATGTTAGCTCTTCTAGGCCAGATTTTGGGTTTTTTGTACATGGAGGAGGGGCAATGGCAATAGTAAGGGTGGTAGAGAGAGGAGTGGTAGCTCTAGAGGCAGTGGCAGCTCCAAGGGGTGAAGAGACAAGAAAATCTAGCTATGGAAGGCATGCAGGCATGATCCGCACATATAATCTAAGGGATGAGAAGATTCCCATGGATCCTATAATGTTCTATGTGCAGGATCCAAAGAAAGAGACTGAAAGATATGTGAAGGAATGTCAGGGAAGCAGTTGAGGCAGCATACGCAAAATGCTCATTCTTCCACAACATTCCAGCCAATGCAACCAAGGGATCATACCTACAAAATTTGATAGATGAGGGCGGGAGGAAGGGGAGGCAGAGTGAGTGTGAAGGCACCCACTGTGTATGAGGTAACGAGCAAGTAACTCAATCAGGAAAATAAGGAGTTGGATGAGTATATAGTTGTCTTGAAGAAGCAGTGCCAAAGTGCGGGGTCACTATTATGTGTGATGGTTAAATTGGTCCTATGAGACAGTAAATTATCAACTTTATGGAGGACAGATGATGTGGAAGCCTCCCTTTAAGATCTCTTTCCCTAAGATTTACAGTGTAGCCATGGACAAAAGCGAAGTTCCATTTTGTGCAATGTGGCAATCGGGCTTGATGGTGTAGCAACCTTCACTTTGAGGAGTTTGGAAAGATTGGGAAGTTGATTCCATAGCTAATCTTCTTAGCTTACAAGGAGAGCACAGAACTCATCCTAAATAAATGGTTGCAAGAATTCATGATCAGATAGTATTTTGAAATGATATATGCCCATCCCCACTCAAACATTCGTCGGAAACAATTGTGGTATCCTTGGTGCCAAAAAAAATCTATTTCTTTGTGAATAGCAGTGTTAGGCAACACTCCAACGGAAGAGAACTTAATCTGGAAGGATCTTTACCTTTCGAACATCTGTCAACTATATCAAAGGATAGAAAGTTAATTTCTCACTTACTGATCCACCATTCTTTTGCGATGGAGGTTTGGACATCCATCATAGCAAATTTTGGCATGCAATGGTAGTTCTAAGAAATCTTGGAAATCTTCTTCTTAATTGGAGTACATGGGCTTTCAGTCCAAAAGAGAAAATGCTATTGTAACTAGTCCCAACAACTGTTTGTTGGTCAATATGGTTGCAAGACAACAATAGTCTTTTGAAAGCTCTGCACAACCATCCTACAGAGTATCTTGGAGAGCAAAAGAGGGAAACTTCTTTCGGGCTAAAGGTTGCAAGGGCATGGAGAATATCAATAGGAATATAATTTTAAGGGTTGAGTGGGATTCATGGGCACGGATTAGGGTGCTGTTGGTATTTTGCGGGGCTTTGTTTTCTTAAATTCTTGTTGTACCCTTCTTGGGACACACCAAACAAAAGAAGAAGAAGCACTTACTGTGAACTGTAACTTGTAAACAATGAAATCAAGATGAAGACGAAGAAAAGAGAAGGAGAACCCAGACAATTACACCAAGGTTTCAAGGAAATCACACATCCAAGAGCTCTGGCAAAATATATCTTCGAACTTCCATGCCTCAAAAGAAATGAATGCAAAGTTACATAGCCTGCTAGAAATCCAAGCTGCCTTCTACTCTTTACTGAACATTAATTAGCAAGTTTGAAAAGTCAAACTTGCAACATGAAAGGAGTAACCAAACAAAGTAACAACCCAAACAGACATTAACCATTCATATTTTGACCCAAATACAAACAAATAATTAGGTCCAATTATGGACCAGATCCAAAATACTACATGTAATTCCCAAAATACCCCTGATACTGAAACATAAAGTTGAAATTAAATCAAGTCCAACTTCTATGATAATCAAACTAAAGCATCAAATCAACTAAAACATCACTCCTAAATACAATCAAATGAGTTCCCATCATCATCCTAGCTCCAACACAGGCCCCAAACAATTAATGATGCCATATCAGAATTGGGGCCACTTTAGACCTCCTTTGATAGGTCTTAAGGTGCTTAGTCTCATTCCCATCACCACTCTTCAATGAGAATTTCCTCAAGGTCTGAGTTCACATATCTACTGACTAGACAACACCTAAGGAAAATCTCCTTTAACCCCTTTACAAAAAGCCTAATCTAAAATTTCTTCCAACAATGTCAATGGATGCAATCACCTTCTTTGTGTACACCTAAGAATAGATTGAGATGTTCCTCAACCTTTATCATCATCACTAAAATAGTAATAAGAGTTCAGAACCATAAATCTCTATTGCAAGGACTTAAGTCATGTTGAATATTCAGGGAAACCACTTTTACTTGGAAACATTTATCTGATTAACTAGTTCCCAAGCTCAGTAAGTTTACCTCACACACATCCTCATTGAGGAAACTACAACCTCAGCTTTACCTCAAAGTCCAAACTCAGACGCTCCAACAGCCCCAGAATTATTGGACATGCAAACCATCTTCTTGGACCTATCTTGAAATTTCTACTTGAATATAGAAAATTTCCTTCAAACTGATTCATTAAGCTCAAAAATTACTTAACAATTAATCATTTATGGTACCATCTCCTGTTGTTGCTGTTGTTGTATCCTAGAAAATTCCACATGCTGTGGTCAACGGCTCTTCAGTTGCTTGCTGCATTTTTTTTCAAGCTAACACCAGTAAAGAGAGATACAGAGTTGGGGTTGACCGTTAATCTGTCCGATTCGTCTGATAAGGACGAGTAGTGTCAGTCGAACATGGTGAAGGAGATGCAGATCTTCAATATTGAAGAAAATGTCAATAAGGCTGTCGAGCATTCATTTGGGAGTACAAAGTGTGGGGCCACTTGTGTATAATCTCCTGAAATAATCAACAACGTTTTTTGGACCTCCTAAGAAAAACAGGAGGTGGTGAACCATGACATTGTGGAGATAGATGAAATCACATTGAGAAATATGCCCCTTATCTACCACATGGAAGTGGTTAGGTCAAAGAACATTAAGCTGATCAGAGCTCAGAGAGTGGAAGACAAGTGGTTCTTTTATGAGGGGGAGAGATTGGGAGAGGGGCTGATGCAGTAGCCCTACATCGGAAGGATAAGAGGTACCCTATTTGGAGGCCCAAGCCCAATCACATACAACCAAAGAGTGCTAGCCATGTGGGGTGGTTGGTGTTTAGGACAGTTTTTATAATAAGGCAAGTGTGCCATGGGTAGTGTTGGGAATAAGGCTATTTGAAAGCCAAAGTTATTTAGGTCTTTTAGTAGGGTCAAGAGTCAAAGTAGGGGTCCACATGGGCTGGTCAACAGTCCCTTTCTTTTTATTGTTTTAGGTTGTTTTGTATTTAGAAATTATCATTAGAGAGGTATTGCTAAGAATTTAAAGTTTCTATTTTTGGAAACTTTTAAATTTATGATTATTGAAGTCTTTATATGTGGTGGTCGACACATGTAGTGGGGCATTGAAATTTGAATAAAAGTTTGTGGATTTTGAAACCCACGAATGGGATTCTTCTCTTTTTCTCCCCTTTCCATCGACCTCTTATCTCTCTTCTCTCTTTATCTCTTACTCGACAATATCTCCTCCTTCTAGCTCTCGTCTTCTTCTTCTTCTTCTCCTCTCCCCTTGTTCTATTTCCTCTTTCTTTTCATTCTTTTTTTCCCTATTCATCTGCAAAGCATTGGTCTGTTCACATGATTGGACATAATTGAATAAGAAGAGCTCAAGGTTGCTATTGAAAGATCTGGACAGCAAGTATCCATACGAGATTGGAATTATTTTGAGCGGGTTGAGAATAAACCCTACCTTCATAAATCAGGTATTTCATCCCTTATATTGTTCCTGGTTTATACTCAAGTTAATTCATTCATACCTCTAAAAAAACTATTTGTATTTGTTCTCGATCACATATTCATTTTACCTGAAATTTTCTGGGTACACATACCCTGCAAACCGCCCCTTCCTACTCCTTCCTTTTCCTTGTTTTCTTTTTAGGGTTTTGTTCCCCTATCATTACCCTCTCGAACCCCTCAAACCCTATTAACTTCCCCTTTGTTTTCTGTTAGTTAACCTTGAGTTTTTTTCACTGTTTTCGGGTTTCTTCCATTAAAGTGTTCTTGCGACTGTTATTTTTATACTTTTCCAAATCAAATCTCATCAGAATTCTATGAAATTTTGAAAATAGGACCCTTATATATGTCAGAAGATACTTTTAAAATTTCAAAAATTTCTGACTCACGACCAGGGTTATTTTGGTCATTTCACATATTCTGGCCAGAAATTCTGGAATTGCCCCTAGTCGAAATTTAGTCCTTGAAAAGCTTGTTTTATACTCTGTTAAGTCCACTATAGCAGGTATTTACCACCCTCTTCAAGTACTTCTCCTTCATTAGAGGCCACAGGGGAAGGGGTTCATGGTGTGGAGTGAGGTGTCTGGGATTTTCTGGTACATGTTTTTTTTCCTTGGATGGGGTGATATCGTTCTTGGATGCTTCATGCTATTTGTTTTTTCTTGTGGTCAGTGTCCATGTGCTGGATGAATTTTGGGGGGGTTTTGTAAGGAATTTTGTGAGGTGCTTGTCTCTGTGGGTGGCTTTTGGTTTGGTTTAGTGCTGGTTGGCTACCATTTTTAGTCTTTCTCTACTAGGTCCTTATGGTTTACCCTCAAATGTGGGGGTTCACTTTATATTCTCTTCTCCTCTAACGATCAAAATGAAAAGAAGAGAAAGAAAACTCCAAATGTCATTTTATACCAATATGTAACAATAATTAGAAAGCGCCAATTGCTCCAAGCTATGGTGAAGATTTGACATGAATATAGCTACACCAGATACTGGTCCTCTGTGAACTCAGCAAGTATGCACTTCTTTTTCTTGAGACATAAAGAAATCAAAAATATCAGGAAAAAAAATAGCACTAATCACTAGAGACTCTAAAAGAATGTATCATATAGGCTACTCTAATAATATTGGAAACATACCAAAAATGATGCAAACTCTGTTGACCTTCACCCTTAAAAGCTGTCCTTGCAAATGCAGAATAAAACCTGTCCATACGTAGTAATATAATGAGCCATTTGTTTTTACTTGTTTCAGTAACAAGTTGTATAGCTAAACGCAATATACCAGAAACTCTGCATCACTAATTTCACTTACATCCCAAGAGTCATCACTGTCAAGACACCTGAAACATCTGCCCCTTCTTGAGCCTACACATACAAGTTCCCAGCTTATAGTCTCAGATATTAAGGATGAAAATGAATCACTAAGTTGCTTAGTTAATGAAATTTATCACAGTTGGTTGTTCCTGGTTCAATTTATCATGATTGACAAGAAATTACATTAAGTAGGGAAAGATCTTGTGCTGCTTGGAGAAGATGTTGTGTGGAAATCACAGCACTTGATGTAAAAGTGTTTAAGTCTGTAGCAAACTAATAATTTTAAAACATAAAATTGTGCACCAATAAATTGTTCTCAGTTATAGTTTTTTTTGTTTTTTTTTTTTAAGAGACATCTCCTTAGATGGTGGCTCTCCCTTAGGTGAGGTAACTGCTTAGGTTTCAAGGCAGTGACCTAGACAAACCACCTTGCTACCAAGACTCGACCTCAAGCCCAAGCAGTTGCCAGAGATCCTGGTCAGAAATCCACCATATTCTACTGCATACTAATATTCCCCTACATTTAGGGGGGAGAATAATTTAAGCACTAGCTAGGATGTTCTCAAAAAATTGCACAACAAATTTATCACATTAATTTTGATGCCTTAGTATGATAGTATAAAGCCGACCCCAAATAGTTGGGATAAGGCTGTTTGTTGTTGTTGTTGTTGTTGTTGTAGTATATGATAGTATGAAATGTCAGTTATCAGATTTTTTACCCATCCCAATTGCAATTTTATCAAGCCAACCTACTGATTTATTTCATTACAAGTATATACATAATATTTACCTAGACAATTATACGTATCCATATAAGAACACTGGATGCAATAGCCCAATCACAAGTAATATAGTACTCCTCAATGCAGTGTGAACATAGGAATAATGATTTCACATGCCCTTTCAATGATCTCAGTATCCCACATGTCCAAGACAATGCACTATGATGGTGTTATACTTAATTGGTGGTCTCACATCATTGGCTTTTATAAAATACATGTAATCCTGTCCACATAATATCCTTTTCTGAACTGATCCACTAGAAATTCACCTAAGCATCCAGTTGGCATCTAGGCATCCTCCTAAGTAGATGAGGGAACACTCTTCATTGTGTTATTAAGCAATTACAGTCAAGGTATAAAATGTCAGTTTTAGTGGAAAAATCAATACTAAGGACACCAATGCATGTCTTGTCAATATTTTTGTAGATTATTTAAATGTAAAAAAAACAATTAGAAATCCTAGAAAATTAATCCCGATACACAGAGAATGATAAAGTGAAGCACTAAAAACAGATTTTAAAATCAAAATATTACTACTAAACTACCATACAAAGTGAGGAACAGAGGTTAAATGGATGAGTACCCTTTCTGTGCCTCTCGACACTTACAGTTTAACCTATAATCAAAGAAAAGATTCAATAACAGTCATGTAATCTAAAAATCTAGGTATATGAGATTATATTGCATCAAGTAAGGTGGTCTACCCACATGAACAAAAACTAGGGACTGAATTATAAAATACATCTTTGACAGTGAACCCTCTAACCACTAACCCACTTGCCTCCCCCACCCCCCAAAAATAAATAAATAAATAAAAAGTGCATTTAGTATCTACATTTTTTAGACAGAAATATGAGTTGGAAACCCATCACATATCTGTACTCAGTATTTTTTAGATCTATATATAAAAATTTTGTTTCACTCAAAAATTGGGTGAGATCATTGATTGACACTAAGGGTTAATATATAATTGATTAAGTCCTCAGCAGGAAGATTTTTGAAAAATAAATTTATAAAGATTTGGTGTCCAGATTATCCCATTTTCACTCAGAAATAAAAATATGCATTGCCTAAATCTCACATAAATGCATCACAAATCCATACGTCTGATTATTCTAATCTATTTTTTAAGTTTTGATACATAAATATATATAGATGTATCGGTCAATATATTGAACTTTTATTAAGAAAATAGTAATGTGTACTTTAACAGTATGATACATGTCCGCATATAGCAACATGTTATGTTAGTATGTGCTATTTCTCTCAGTAAGCTATCAATAGCACATGTCGTCCAACATAAACTCACATCTGTTTATTTTTTTGATACATGACTTCATTTTTTAGAAGCTTGAAGTTTAAGTGGATTAAAGAAATATATATATCATAGTTCATTAGGCAATAAAATTTGCTGTTATAAACTTAGAATGAATGAATAAACAAGTGAACATCATGTCCCCACAAGAGGAACAGTGTTCTCTCCTGGGAACACTTGGGGAAACATGTGCGAGTTCACAACACATGCACACACATGCAGTACTATATTACTTCGAACTCACAATCTGGCTTAGCTATGATACCATGTTGATAGTGAATTAACTAATTCTCCCAAAACCTTAAGATGTTAGGAGATACATGAATTAATATACTTCAACACATGCAAATTAGAGCAATCTTTATACTTCATCCCAACTAAGTCAGGTACACAAATACTACTCTTCCATTCCACTTTAATTAGGCCATATCTTCTTCTTTTATTGGTAATGAAAATGTAATTTTATCAGATAAAAAGGATTAGGAAACTTACAAGTATGAGGAATAGATTTTTTCTTTATGGATAACAGAAGTATTGTATTAATAGTATAGGTTGTCTTTCATATTTGTTCTGATCTTATTCTCCAAATATACTCTTAATGTGATGAAAGACTGCTAAATGGAAACATAAAGAGTAAAAACACAAAGACTTGTCCTTCTGGAGCTGTCTATTAGCACCATATCACTCCTTTTCACTGGTGAATCGATTGGTCTTGGTTCCACGTGACCAAATCATCTTGTTTCCTGTTGGGGCTACACCTAAGTTCCTACGAAAACATTCATTTTTAATATGATCCTTTCAAGTCTTACCAGTCATCTTGGCTATGCTCATTATATGGACATGTTCCTTGAACCCCCGACATTTTGCAAGCACTATTTATATGGAAGGAAAAGCTATGGTAAAAAATAGTCAAAAATAGTTTGTTTCCATTTTTAGTAATATGATCAACCAATATTAACTTCATGAATTAAAACTCAAACCAATGTGCCAAAATAACAAGGTACTCAAGAGCTGATCAGAGAATGCTAAAAAAACTATTTTCAGTCTTTATCAAATCACAAATCAAAACAAGTAACAAAAAAAAGGCCATTACCCAGTGCTGGTCCCATAATTACGGGGTACTGGGAGGGGTGGATGGGAAACAGACCTAACCTTTGGCCTTTTTTGCACAAAGTGGCTGCTCACCAGAATCAAAACAAGTAACAAAATAAACAAATTCAGGTTCGACTCCACCAAATCATTCACTCAAGCTTCCAGCTTTCCATAAGCATTCTTAAAGGAACCATATCGAAGCATTGATCTCCTTGATGCAAGGATGGAATTAGTTATTAAGATGACAAGAAGTTCCAATATAATAATCATAAAATGTCAACCACATCCATCAGTAATTCTAAAATCATTGTAAGAGAAATTATAAATGGGGAATCATAGCTTTGAGAAGGATCTTACAGTGAAATAGGCAATGTAGCTCACAGCAAGTGTCAGCGCAATCTCTATCACTGTGTCATTGAAGATAAACCCCAGCCACAAAACAGATGCTATTCCAAATGCAAGACCAATACCTACACTGGACGAAGGAATGTGTTATAACCAAAATCACACTTCTGTCACCTACATTTCATCCAAAATGACAATCATACATACGCTCCAAGTGAAACTTGTGTTAGAAATTTGACTATCGATCCCACATCAAAGCTCTGGCCGAGTACCATTTGATAGAATAGCTGATATACCACAATAGCCGTACTGGAAATAGAGAGTGAACTCTTTTATGCACAGAAATATGTGGAAAAAAAAAGTTCATTTATTCAAAACAATTAATTTTTAATGAACCAAGCATTTTCAATTTTCCATGATTCTTGCTAAAAAAGAGCATAATTCAGTATTCAGTAGATAAGAAATAATGGAAGACCAATAAAAATAGATACCCATCATTCATCAAGGATTCTCCTTCAATTATCGTATTCAGTTTTTTGCTAGCACCGAGCTCTCTCAACAAAGCCACAACAGCAACAGGGTCAGTAGCACTAAGAAGCCCCCCGAGCAATAATGATGTTTTCCAGCTCCAATTATATGGAAAAGTGAACTGCATCATGTAAATGCAAAGATCATTAGAAAGCACAGAAGCTTTGGTCTAAGCCACAAAACCCGAAGGATACCTTCAAAGCAGATCCAAGGCAGAAGGTTGAAATTAGAACACCTGGACCAGCAAGTAGGAGCATCTGTACCATGCATCTCTGCACAATTAAATCAACCACCAAGTGAATAGTAAAGTTATCCACTTATGTCAATAGGGTCATAAACATATTGTGATACCAAAACTAACAATGTATTGTGAAAAGCAGGCTGCCATCTACATTGCCAATAATATTGTATTTCATGCACAGAGCATATAAAAGTGGATTGCCATTTTATCCGTGACCTAGTAACAGGCAAGAAGATTGTAACACCACATATTAGGTCTGAGGATCAACTAGGTGATTTGTTTGCTAAGGCTTTGGGAGAGTCTCAGTTGCAAATGTTATGTAACAAGCTGGGTATGAGTGATGTCTATGCTCTAGCTTGAGGGAGACTTGAAATTATAGTACATGTACCGTAGGGGGTATAATACATGTACCACAATGCCAAATTGTCACACAAGGGCAAAGTTGTCATCCTTTATATTACAATATATAAAAGGTGTAGAGTGTGTCATTTAGGTTCTAACAAATACTCTAAGCGACACGCCTCATTCCCTGGATGTGGCAAAAAATTGGCATGTGGCACCTCATTCCCCAAATGTGGTGAAAAATTAGCAAGGGACGTTGCATCGGCACCCGGATGCAATGAAAAATATGCAAGGGTTCCCACACCATGGACGAGTGTGGGTAAAGAAGTTA
>JAOXJP010000008.1:9727872-9738206 GCA_025762735.1 Platanus orientalis | reverse complement strand
CATATGATGATCATGGGAAAGCATATGTAGATATGTGGTTGTTTAATGAACTTTACTAATTTCTATGTTCAAGAACAGTAAACTTCCTTCACTCTACCAATTGCCACAAGGCAAAAGTGATATCTCTTGGTAGCTTCAGATTACTTCATTAAATGGATAAAAGCAAAAGGTTATGCCAGAATAAGAGAGGTGGAGCTTAAAACTTTATTTGAAAGCACATAATTTGCAAGTTTAGGATTCTAAAGGCATTGGTCACCGACAATGGGCAACCATTCGATGGCAGGAAATTCAAAAATTTTTGTGAATAGTACAACATAGTCAACCACTACTCAATGCCCAAATACCCTCAAGAAAATGGTCAAGCAAAAGCATCCAATAAAACAATATTGGACTACCTCAGAAAACATTTGTACACTGTGAAGGGAAGATGAGCCAAAGAACTCCAGGAGTACTATGGGCTTATCGCACCACTAAGCGACAACCCACTAAAGAAACCCCTTTCTCTTTAACGTATGGTATGAAAGTTGTCATACCAACTGAAGTCCAAGAACCAACACTACGGATAGCAATGGAAACTACACCAAGCAATGAATAGCAAATTGGCTTTTTGTTTGGATCTAGTGGAAGAGAAGAGGGAAAAACCCAAGTTTGGATCGCAGCCTATGACCAAAAACTCAAAAAATACTACAACCAAAGGGTCAAAAAAAGTAATTCAAAGAAGGAGAACTAGTCCTCAAAAGAGTCTTCGAGAACACCAAGGAATTGGGCCAAGGAAAAATGGGCCCAAAATATGAAGGGTCTTACCTAATCCAAGGAAAAGGAGACTTAGGAGCATACCGACTTCAAGCTTTGGACGGGAGGAACCTCCCCAGACCATGGAATGCAATACATTTAAGAAAATATCATCAATAAAGTACTACTTTCTTTCATCTTAAACTTTATATTTTCCAATAAAAAATTAAAATCAAGGTACAATGCCCCAAAAATCAACTAAGGTTGGATTAACAGACTTTAGTCTGGTTGGAGCAAAAGTCCTAGAATCGAACAGCTAGGCACTCTTGACCATGGAAGTAGCCAAATGAACCTTTTGGGTTAAGAATAATAAGCTATAATCTGGTTGGAGTAAAAGTCCTAGAATTGAACATCTAGACACTCTTGACCATGGAAGCAGCAAAATAGCCCTTCTAAGTTAGGAATAACAGGCTCTAGTATGGTTGGAGCAAAAGTCCTAGAATTGAACAGCTAGGAAACCCTAATTTTGAAAGCAGCCCTCTCGAACTAAGATCAAATGGCTTCGCTAAGTGGAGCAACTTAAGCCCTACCAATTATAAACCAATTGGCTTCGTTAAGTAGAGCAACTTAAGCCCTACCAGTTAGACACCAATTAGCTTCGATAAATGGAGCAACCTAAGCCTTACCAACCAAGCATCAATTGGCTTTGTTAAATGAAGCAACTTAAGCTCTACCAGTTAGGCATCAATTG
Source organism: Platanus orientalis (assembly GCA_025762735.1). NCBI lineage: Eukaryota > Viridiplantae > Streptophyta > Magnoliopsida > Proteales > Platanaceae > Platanus > Platanus orientalis. The sequence goes on along the minus strand of JAOXJP010000008.1, from coordinate 9,736,723 downwards.
GCTTCGTTAACCTAAGCAACTTAAGCCCTACCAATTAAGCATTAATTGGCTTTGTTAAGTGGAGCAACTTAAGCCCTACCAGTTTGGCACTAATTGGCTTCGTTAAGTAGAGCAACTTAAGCCCTACCAGTTAGGCATCAATTGCCTTTGTTAAGTGAAACAATTCATTAAGTGGAGCAACTTAAGTCCTACCAATTAGGCATCAATTAGTTCCGTTAAGTAGAGCAACATAAGTGCAACTAGCCAGACACTGAAGGCCCTACCAACGAGGCACTAAAAGACTTACACGATAGGCATCAAAGACCTCATGTTGGGTATGTCACAAGCTTCATTAGGTGAAGCAAAAAGAAAAAAAAAAGATAGAAAACACAATCTTGTACAAGCATTTATTCAGTTCTAGAAAAGAAAGCAAAATCTCGTTCAAGCTTTACAGGAGATACAAACTACAACAAGAAGAACCAACTGTACACAAGTTACAAGTTGTTTATAAGAAGATCAATCATATGAAAGACACCAACTAAGCCGTCCCTTCATCTGCAAAAAGGCTTCAACATTATTCAATGCTACTTCTACAAGGAAAAGAAACCCTTTCTACCTAGGGAAGAGAAAGAGATTCACTGTGGCGGAAGAAGAACGGAAGAAAAGTGAGAAGAAGACTTGCCATGGCAGAACAAGAAAGAAAGAAAAAGACTAGGAAAAAAGTAAAAGAAAATACCCTAAGGTTGGTCAAAGAACAAAAGAGAGGGAAAAAAGGGGAATGGAATGGGAAGAAAGAGAAGATAAAAAGAGCCAAAAAGAATATTTTCACCAACAAAAAGAAGATACTTAGGCAGCCAAGGCAACGTCTAGAGGACCACCTACACCACCATCTTGCCCCTCCTCAGACCTCCTTCACTTAGCTCATCTCTCTCCCTCTTCAGAGAATTGATGTATCTCATGGATTTGCAATGAAGGCACGTAACAGCCTAGAGACCCTAGGAAATCGGCCGATCCTCCTCCCACAGTCTCCAAAGCATGTATTCTCTCTATGCACCCAATTACTATTGGTGCTGTGTAGATAAAATTGCCGTGCCAACTCAGCAGTAGCATTGGAAGCCTGAAAAATCACTTACAATAAAAAACGCTATTCATATATGTGGTCCAACAAAAAAAATAAGGGAAAACGGGAGTCTCTTTTAAAAAGGCTTACCCTTACACTAAGTGTAAGAGCATGGGCAACGACTTCTTTGTCTGTAATCCCATCCAAGAGACCATTGTCTTACGGAAGTATTATCCCCTCAACAATTGTAGCCGCCACCTCCTAACTCTCCACAATAGAGTTGGAAGCAGTCACCGCACGGTCACCCACTTAGAAGTTTGGGCACCAAGCGGGAGGATCCTCAATAGGAACAGGATTATCAAAAGAAGTGTTTGGTAAAGACATGGTTTCAAGAATGACATGGAAGCCCTAATTCGAGATGAAGATTTATAATCAAGAACAGGGCAGTCCAAGACACTCTGAAACCACTCCCCATGAGCGGCTCTAGGTACCTCGGAACCCCAAGAGACGTCTATCATCATAATTGCATCCAAGAAGTTCTCCATTCTCATGTAATGAGAAAGGAAAACCATCAAATCACATAAAAGCATCGGGAGAAAACAGTTCCAGAATCAAAACACAATGAAGGACAATTAAAACATGTCAGTTGCATGTCATCTCAAAAACCTCTAGAAGCCTCTTTCACCTGATGCACATCCATCAACTTAAATGCAAAGCAAAAGGAATGAGCATACGTACGCAGTTCCACATTCATAATCGTTACACTACGAATGAAGAACTAGGGAGCACAACTGTATTAGGCAAAAAATACCCACTAATCAGACGCTACCACGTGTCATTTTTAAAAGGAAGTCTGACTACGAAAAGACCCATAACAAACAAACCTCAATTCGGATGGGACAACCCTAAACAAAGCCAAACAAGACAAAGTCAAAAGGAAATGCCAATCAAACCAGATTTGAGGCATTCTAACATGTCATCTGCATGAAGATTTAATCTTGATCATGTCAGGCTACATGATCTTTAAACACACAGCGTAACAAATCGAACCACAAGTCAAATACGTGATCAACCCAAGATACACTAGCGGATTTCACTCAAATGACTCATTGAAGAACGATCAAAGTAGTTCAGATCACTTCCATCTCAACTTCCCATGATCCTAGAGATCTCAATCCCTAAACTAAAGGGATTGAGCCTCATCAGGCTTTATGAGAAGATTTAAACACCTAGAGGACACACATAGAAAGAGGTAACTCTACTAAACCTCATCTTCAAAAACTAAAACCCTGCTAACTAGATCGTCAAAGGTCATTCAGCAGATACCACATTGTTGTGAGGATCATCTCAAAGAAACCTTTTTATTTGCATGAATCAATAAAGATTGAACCAGACTAGGAAAAGAAGACGAATCAACTCGAATTGACAGTGAAGTGGAATTTTACTATTCACATAAACCATGTGAATAAATGCAAGTGGGTTGTCCACATCAGCATTGGTTGCTTTAATATATAATATAGATGGGTTAAAGAAGAGAGGAATCCTAAGTATAAAATAGAGGATACTTTATCAAACTGCATTTTGTCAGGTATCGTGCTGCATGCTGTATTTGTACTGGTGTAATAACTCTCCAGTCAGAGTAGAGATTGTTTGAACCTATAAATTCAATCAAATCAACCCTTAGCTCTTAGGTTTTTTGGTCATTGTGTTTTCGACCACCGTGAACCTTCAAATTGCAGCAATGGAAAAATCTCTCGGTTGATTTGGGAAAGTAACCATCAAATTTTGGGTGTGATAATTTTTTTTTTCCTTGTGAGTACTCTTTTTTTCTTTCTTTTTTGGTAAGAACCTTGTAAGTAGTAGATTGTTCATTGTGAAAAAGTTGATTTTTAAGGGTGTTCTAATAAAATTCCTCTATTCTGCTTTTCTATTGGCATGGCATCAGTAACACCCTACATTGGACCTCATGAGTATAAAACACCATTTCACGAAACCGCAGGAGTAATTTTCCCTTAAATTGATGACCTATCTACCGATGAATGTGATGGCTACAAGTGTTTCGATGTTGAAATTCAAGACAGGGAGAGTTCTTACGGAACAATTTTGTAAGAAAAATAGGATAGGACCTTCTAACAAACCACCTAATCAAGATTGAGTTGTGGAAAGGAAGCTGCATGCGAGATGCCCAACAAGTAACAAAGCATCAAGTGCCTTTAGATGCATAGTTTGCTGATTCCCCAAGCTGACTCCACTCCTAAGTCTAGCAACTATACTTAATTCAGCCAAGTCTAGTTGTCAACTCGGTAGATTCCTTTGGCTCGGATCTAACCCTGCGACTTAGTGGAGTCCTGTGCACCCTAAAAAGACCCAAAGCCAACTTGTAACAAAATAAGAAGCCCCAACTTTTTTTGGACTTGGGGTTTCTTTCCTAAAATCTCCAACAAGTGAGCTCTTCAAGACATTCAAACCCTAAAAGACGAGTAAAAAACTTGGTAGAATGATTACTAAATGAAAAAAAGATTAAATTTAACTTCTAACCACATAAGCCTAGACCTTGGAGATTAGATTTTATTTTAATTTTTGCTTGTGTCAAAAAGATGTACTATGGTTTTCAATATATTAGTAATTTAGTACTAATAGTAGTACTTTTACTTTAGTTTGGACTAAACAAAACAAATGTTCAAAACCCTTTGTGGAATTGTCACAAACTGACAAATGATGTTTTTGGGGTTAAAACTGCTTTAAAAATATATATATATATACTCATGTCAAAAAGTAGGTGACCAAAAAGAGACCCCAAATTAAAAAACACATCATGTCTCAGTATGTGGCTGTGGCTCTACAGAGGGTCACAAACATTCTGCGTCCACATTACCATATGGTGTTAGCTATTAGTAGTTTCTATAATTTGTTTTTGGATTTTTAGGCAATGATTCTATAAAATGCTCATAATTAATATAAAATTGAACAATTCTTGATCCAAAATATAATATGTAATTTTTAAATATTTATTATATTTATAAAAATAAAAAGTGTCATTACTCCCCGTGTTGACTCTGATGACTCTCAAGTCGAATTGACTTGAGTATCTGAGTCAAATAAAAAAACCCGATTTGCTTGGTTTAGATGGTTGCAACTGGGGCAAGATTGTGGTTCTCCTCTTGCTGCCAATTGCAATGTCGATGGGTTGCCCTATTTATGTATTTATTTTAGTTTTTTCAGACCTCTTTTACTACTACCCAACATTTTATAAGCAGTCGTATTGTGTGAATCAGACTCAGTCTACCATCTTTCCAAGTAATCTCTAATATCAAAGGGAACTATGATTTATTCTTTATTTTAAAAAAAACCAGGTGAAGAGCACTGTACAATATACAAGGGAAGTGCATACATAAGCAATAGATGCAATTCTCACATGAGACAGGATGAGGACGTTCAAGACTTGATCTCATCTTGTAAGAGAATCTCATAAATATCTGTCCTCAAATGCAACTCCTTATCACGCATAACTTCTTGGAGATCTGACAGCTCTTTTGCAGTTAGAATGGAGTTCAATTTGAGAAAACCATCAAGCCACAGCTTTTTCGACCTGGAAACATTTTCAATAAGAGCAAACACGATCAACCCAGAAATCAGGTTTGTAAACACATAATTAATACATCTTTACAATAGAACCAAGGTTTTTCAATTGCCAATATGCCTGGTAGACCGTGATACCAATATATGGGTTACACTGGATGATACAATAGTTAATAGTTTCTTCCCCTCTTGTTAGAATTAATATATATATATATCATTTATGTCATCAATATTTGCTGCCAATTTATCAGCCAATGTATTGTCATACTGATCAACTAATACAGATATTCACTTAGGTGAATATATAATATTTGTCAGGGTCCAACAACAATAGGTATTGATCAATCATCCAATAGAAATGTTAAAAACAACACTATTCTAACATGTTTTTATTGTACTGTTTATCTGAATATAAACTCTTAACCAAAGGAAAAAAGATCCAGACAGGTCTTGGGCACCCATAATTTGCCATGTATGTTATGTTCAAAGAACCACTGACTGGGACCTATGCATTAGATTGCTCATGCCAAAAATCAGAAAGATCAGATGATTTTTAACCATCTGATTTACACATCAACTTCCTGGAGCTTTAATAAACATTTTTTACTGTTCAAGTGAATACAAGAAAAGGTACAGAGGAACAATCACCAGTTCAAGCTCATTTTTGACCTAGTTAATGTTGTACAATCAAAGGGATTTTAAAATTTTCCATCAAGAAAAAAATAATAGATTAAAGAAAAGCAAGACACAAGCAGAAGTAAAGAAAATCTATTGTTTCTAAGAAAGAAAATCCAAAGACTGGGGTTTTAGAGAACTAGATAAGGACTGATAGGGAAAATTGATTAGGTTAAGGTTCAAAGGAATAGATCCGGTCAAATATAAAGGGTAGAGAATAGAATAAATTAAAGATTCAACTGATTGTGGTTCAGTAAGCATAATTAAAATAATAATAAAAATACCCAAAAGTAAGAAAAAATCGTTAGTGAGAAAAAATAATAAAATGTAAGGAGATAAAGCCAGTAATTGATGGAATGATATAGACAGAAAGCCCTTACCATGGGCAAGCATGAATAGCTCTGAAGAAAATTCGTTTAGCTGCAGAAGGGTTGTGTGCTATGTTGATCTCATATGCAATATAGCACCGCCACAGTATTACTGAATTATGCAACCTATCATTTGATAATGCCCTTTCAAACAGTCCATGAATTCTATGTTGGGAACCTCTTCTACCCATCTCAAATGACAATGCGAAGAGCCAAACAATAACAGATGGTTTCCTGTGAGTGGTGGCAGAACTCATAAATTCATTATTGCAAATTATTAACAAAGACAGTACAAAGTAGAAAGAGGTATTGCAAAGAGATGCATGGTCAAGTCCATCCCCCAATTAAAAAAAAGCATCATTCAGTGAGATGATACATCATTCAGAACCAACACACACAAACAAAAATAGAACAGAAGACTGCATGCTTAGAGTGACCTGGAGAGACACAACTTAGCAGATGGGGAAAAGATTAAGAAAATATATCCATTGTAAGTAACTAAAAAATAAATAAGTTCGTAGACAATTCTGGTGTGAAATACTTATTTTCTTCTATCTAATATGTGAAGGGTGGCCATAACAGTTGCATCTTCAGTATGAACTTCTGTTTGAGTAATAAAATGAAACTGATGCCATTCAGACAAAGAACAAAGTGAATTGAATAAATTGAAGGTAACCAACCTGTTGCAGGTATATCTGCATCAACACAAAATGGTGACTTCATTTAAAAGAATAACTACAGTGGTTAAATTTACATCAATGCAGATAAAAACTTGTTAAAGTATATAGTTTCGGTATCTCCTAACACCTTAAGGTTTTGGAAGAGTTGGTTAATTCACTGTTAACATGGTATCAAAGCCAAGCCAGGTTAAGAGTTTAAATCCCATGAAAGTAAAAGTAATATCTTGGATGTAATATTGCACGCATGTGAATGTTGTGGACTCATCACCAGGAGAGAACAGTGCTCCTCCTGAGGGGATGTGTAGATGAATATCAATTTTTGTATCTCATAACACCTTAAGGTTTTAGGAGAGTTGGTTAATTCACTGTTAACAAAACTGTTCTAAGAGAGATTAAAAGACGCACAGCCACATCAATAGATTTATTACATGTAATAATCACCCATAAATTTTCTTTGGATAAGTATATGGACTTTTACCAAGAATGACTAGAAACTTATCAAATTCACTCATCTAAAAAGAAAAAAGAAAAAACTTGATTAAAATTGAATTAACAAAATATTACAGTGCTAATTTGAATCAATAGGAAACATTTGGAACTCGATTGGAAACACTGATCTAAATACCAATAAAAAGACAATGCCTAGATCAGAACGTTTAAAGCACATAATAATCATCTATAGACCAAAAGATGATGCTTAAACATTGCCTTTTTAAAGTCGTATGCTAAATTGGCAAATTTCTTGCCACGCTGTAAGGTACAAATATAGTTCAAAAATCCTCTTTCCATCACTCAACGACTCAAGAAAGAAAAGCAGAAGGATCTTTAATCCTTCCAAAAGTAAAATTTTATATGATCCTTTTTTCAGTAAGAATGAGAAAGTGGATTCCAAAAAAATAGGGTTGAGGGAACCCCAAAGATTACATGTACAAAAGAAAATTTTACAAAAAGAGAGCCCACTTTTGAACAACACCCAAAAAACAGCAGAGAACACCTCAAGCCTTAAATAACACAACTTCAATTATTATGTCATTCTATATGATATCACCCTAACCCCCACTTGAATTATATTAATTTGTGTATCTCCTAACACCTTAAGGTTTTGGGCGAGTTGGTTAATTGCTGTCATGGTATCAGAGCAGGTTCAGTCGCGAGTTTTTTTTTTTTTTCATAGGTAATTATAGGTGAAGACGGGTTTTGAACCCAGGTCTGTGGTATGACACCCACAGACTTTACCAACTTAGTAAGCTGGCATCTTCAAACTCAAAGATACAGAGGTACGAGCCTATAGAACAGATCCTGTTCAAGTAAGGTCAAATCCCTGTGGGAGTATTTTCCCGGCTTTAGTGTTGTGTACATGTGTACACGTTGCGTGGACTAGTGTCTAGCCCCCCAAGTGTGTTCCCAGGAGAGTACAGTGTTCCTCCTGAGGGGGGTGTTGGAGTATATTAATTTTTGTATCTCCCAACACCATAAGGTTTTTGGAGAGTTTATTAATTACTGTCAACACCACTCAAGCCCCTCATAGAACAACCTTGGAATTCTTTGTTAGATATGGCCCAAAACGGCAACTCTCTACTCTCTTTCGCTTTCCAAATATAAGCTGGCTCTGCCTAGTTTTGGAATGCTCAGCTATTCTTTTCAATCCATGAGGACCAATAAACAGCAGCAGGTATTAAGCACCAAAGAACCTCTCCTTTTCAGTTCAAACCTGATATTATCCATCCAGCAAGCAAGGACTTTAGATCTGTAGGCATCCCCATGAGACACTAAGGGTCTCCATCATGGACAGGCAAAAGAACAATGCAACAAGAGGTGAGCCACTGTCTCCTCTTTGAGGCAAAGAAATCACTAAGACCACTCTTCAGATTGTCCAAAATTAGAATGCTAGGTCTGATAGTAACTCAGAGAAAAAACTGTGCCTTAGACAGGATTGTGCTGGCCCACACACCTTCCAGGGAAAAACTCCATCTCCTTGACATTCGAGAATGTCATAACATGATTTGACAGAGAAAGTTCCAAAGGGATCTTTACACCATCTCTTTCTATCAAAATTAAACTCACTAGTTTGAATACTACGTATCAATCCAAGCAACAAGGCCTATGAGTCGATCTCTCAATCATTCAAATCTCTACTAAGGATGGGGACCTGCCATCCTCATAAGAGGCTATGTAATCAGCCACCATTGCTTCTTTGTTTACAACAACAACAACAAACAGCCTTATCCTAACTATTTGGGGTCAGCTACACGAATCCTATTCCACCATTCCGCTTTGTTTAGGGCCATATCTGCCATTAAATTACAAGCTGCCATGTCCCTCCTTACTATTTCCACCCAAGTCAATTTTGGCCTTCCTCTTGTCCTTCTAGCACCTTCAACTTGTATTGTCTCACTCTGTCTCACTGATGCAGTCATTGGTCTTCGTTGCACGTGCCCAAACCATCTCAATCGACTCTCTCATTTTATCACCTATTGGTGCTACCCCTAAACTCCCACGAATGAATTCAT
>JAOXJP010000008.1:9716107-9727772 GCA_025762735.1 Platanus orientalis | reverse complement strand
AAATTGATTATTAAAGTTCATTTTAAAATTTGGGCTGATAATAGCTCTTTATTATCTCTAATACTTTGAAAATATGCATAATTAGTTAAATTTGAGCTTATAATGGACCCGAAACTGTCCAATATCTGTTGGACTAAGCTATACCAATTTCGGGCCAAGTCGGGCCAAACCATATTTTATACCTATTTTGGGTTAGGCCGAGCCGAGTTGACAACGGGCAGCCGAATAAAACTTCGGGCCTGAAATTTGGCCCAAACTCAGCCCTGCCCGAAGTTACCTTGGCCCAATCCGACTATTTTTCAGGCTAGACCTGTTTAGGCCAACTCGGCCCAATTGACACCCTTAAATAGGGCATGGTTTTAAATCTTGCGCAAGATGGGACATCTTGGTATCGCACGTATAGGAGACGAAATGACCCATGTAATCAAAATCTCCCTGAGGGTTCCCATTTATCGCAAGACGTATCGCACATTTTGAACGTGTCTCACAATACATGGGAACCTCCAAGCCAAATTTTGCTTAAAATTGCTAAGACGCAAGACAGGGTGTATCGCGTCTTGCAGCCAAAACCCCTCCCCCCCCCCTTATTGTAAGCTTCAAAATTCAATCAAAAACTCCATTTTGCTCTGTTTCTTGGTAGATTTAGCTTCCTTGAGCAAAATCTAGGACTACACTTGAGTCCATTTGGATTGAAAAGCTTTATTTGAGCCAGATCGAAGGATCAAAGTTGAAATCTCAAATCTCACCAAAACTTCGGTAATCTCTCTATTTCTGCTCTAATCCTTGTAGATTTTTTATATATTATACGTTATACATCTGTGATAGATCTACACATTCATGGAAAAAACTAATTTTCGGGATATTTTTTTATTTTTTTATTTTTTTCAAAAAAATTATACCAAATGAGCATTGTTTGATTTAATTTTTTTATATGACAAACTACAACATTAAAAAAAATTTAAAAATCATGTTTAAATGGTTTAAGTGAGTTTATATAGCCGGTTCTCAACCAAACGCCAACCCTCCTCCTTTATCTGATCTTGGGACCAGCAATGTCTAAAAATACAAACATTGGTGAAGTTTTCATGCATGGCTTAATCTTTGAGACAAGCATATGACTACTGGCAGGATCAACCAGGTAGCATTCTTTAATGATGCCGGCACCGCATGAACTATGCCCAAACAATGTTCAGAGGTCTACACAAGCACGACAATCGATCGTGTCGAGCGACAAAGCGCAATGACAAAGGCAACCAAGGGAGAAGTCTGGACGCCCACAACATGTTTTGCATCCCCAAGCTCGTGCAACACACATGGACCATGCACACGACATATGAGACGAGGCATGGACACACATGCACTGCATTAGGGCCACCTCGAACCAACTCAAGAAGAGCAAGCGAGAGGCGGAATATGATCCGTACAGGGCATCAACTCCTTCGAAGAGGTAGACAACACAGGAATTGCATACAAGCCAAATGCAAGTTAACAATATTGGCATAAAACTGCAAAGGAGCACGCGTGCATGGTTCACTACACAAGCAGAGTGCCCCCACCGACACATGCAAACCAATAGTTGAGATAAGATTGTTTGTTGTTGTTGTAAAAAAAATTAAAAATTCTGAAAATGCAAAAAAAATATGAAAAAAAATACAAAAAGCATATTTAAACATATTGAAACATACTTTGTATGTTTCTCCTAATTCTACTATTTTTTGTATTTTTTAAATTTTTTTATATTTAAAAAAAAATTAAATGAGAAATGACATTATAGTTCGAGTTATAGTATCATTCATTATGTTTTATGTCTATGGATTTGTAGATTTATTGTGCAATGTGTAGTGTTATTTATCAACCTCTTAACACTTAAAATTCTAAACATGCACAAGAGCGTGTGTCACGAAGGTACTGATTCCCAACTATTGATACCCAAGTGTGTAATGAAGTATAATGGTTTATAAATGTTTGATGATGTTTATTATAACATTTCCTAAAGTTTCATTCAAAAATTTCAAGGCTTAAATAGTGTTTAATGGTGGTTTTTGTCTTTTGTTTTGTTTGTTGTATTTTTTTGGGCATTGTTGTTTGTGATGTTTTGTTCAAGGGAAGCCTCATCACCCTCATTTTTGTTGTTTTTTCTTCTTCATCAATAAATCCCTTTTTTCTTATCAAAAAAATCCATAACTCTCCTAAATCCCGTCAAATTTGTGACATCTTAGTCTTGTTTGAAAGGTAACTAAATAACCATTCTTATGGTACCAAAATCAAGCCAAAAATGGAAATTTTGAACTCTGAAAATTAGAACAAAAAGTGAGTAACAAGATTACACTTTAAGTAAATAAAAACCTAATAACCTAAAAACTGAATTCCAGTGGACCCTGCATGATCATTTATGATCATCTAATGTATTCTTCTTGTCTTAGAAAAAGAGATAATTAACATAATTAGTGCATATGCACCTCAAGTAGGACTAGATAAAATTACTAAGAAACAATTTTGAGAAAACGTGGATGAATTAATTGAGGGAATTCATGAGGGTGAGAGTATTTATAGGAGTTAACTTCAATGGACATTTGAGGAAAACTAGTGGAAGATATGAGAGTTCATTGAAGATACGGATTTGAAGAAAGGAACGAGACTAGAGAAGCAATCCTAGAATTTGCAATGTCATATGATCTTGTAATAAAAACATATACTTCAAAAAGAAAGAAACATTTGGCTACTTCTAAAAGTGGGCTATATAGAAGTCAGATAGCTTTTTTCTTACTAGTAGGATAGAAAGGTCAATACATAAAGATTGTAAAGTTATTCCAGGGGAAAGTCTAACTACACAACAAAGGTTAGTGGTGTTGGATATTCATATTAACAGATGGAAGGGAAATAAATGAGAAATTAATTACGCAAAAACTAAATGGTGGAAACTATAGAAGGAAACATAAGCAATATTCAATGACAAATTAAAAACAAAGGAAAATAAAAATCGGAAGAAAAAGATATAAATGTCATGTCAAAATGAAATGGCCAATTATATTAAAGAAGCAAAAGAGGTCCTTGGAGAATCTAGAGGGCAACTCTAGGAAGCACAGATACTTCAAAAACCTTGACGTGTCCATGTCCAACACATATCGGACATGGAGACTCCTATGATACTTTTGCATGAGTGTTCCCCACACATATTGCATGCACTTAATAAAACCATAGATGCAAAATCGATGATTAAATGTTTTGAACATATTTAATTTTATACTTTAAGTTTATTAGTGGTATTTTATAACACAAGTGAGTGAGAAATATTTAATTAAACATACAAGGAAAAAAGAAGGCAAAAAAAAAGTTAAGGACATAACAAGTTCTAAAGTTGTCCTAGACAGTCGGGGTAACTTCATAAATAAATCTGTATCAATCACGTAGGAATCACTCTATAAATCATATATCATTGAAAAGATTTATGAGTCTACTTTTCAATGCCACAAACGGTGAGTGAATTGAAATTTTCTAGAATAAGTTATAACAATTTTCCATCCAGTGTCTATACCATCTGGTATGGTCTAAATCAATAAATTTTGAGGTAACTTTAAAATATACTAATAAAAATTTAGGATTAATTAGTTTCTAACAAAACAAACGGTGAATGAATCCGAGTTTTGTAGATAAAGTTATGGTTGTTTTTCCATCGGATGTCTGTATTGAAAAAATTATGAACGTGATAACGTCGTATAAGCAAAAATTTTCGTACAACCGCGAAAATTATGATTTTTACAAGATTTTAAGGACTTTTTCACTAGAGACCTACCTAAACAAAAAAATTGAGGATTAGGGTTGCTATTTAGACCTATAAAAACATAAAAAAAAAACTCATAAGAGAGATGATTTTTTGTAGAAGTTTTGCAAGAGCATGGATTTTGAAGAGAAAAACTAAGTTAAAGGGATTTTGGGATTTTTAAAGAACTTAATGCTTAAGAATGAATTTTCAAGAGGTAAAAACACATGTAAACTAATTCCATTTTTCATCTACTAAGTTCTTAAAAGTGCTTTACTCTTGTTTTGAAAATATCTACTCTAGTTTTTAAGGAGATTTACAACCGTTCTTCACAAGTTTTGATTTGTTTAAAGTTGTAGAAGATCGTTTAAAAATAAATAAATTAGTTTTGTAATAACCCATAAAAACTACTTCGGTTTTTCATTCTTAAGGATCATAGAATTCTATTGATTCTGTTTTGCAAAGATCTATTCTTGTTTTGATTGGTTTTTTAAAACAAATAACAATGGTTTTTCAAAGAGGTTTTGAGTTTTTCAAAAATGTAAAAACACCAGGTTTGTTTTGCAAAATTGTTGAGTGCTAGATTGTTTTGGATTTATGTTTTACATGTTGGAGATCGTTTTGCTATAAGTTTTAATCTATTTTAAAGTTCCAAAATCATTGATTTTAAAAGAGGGTTTTCTTTTTTGAAGAACACAAGTGACCTTAGTTTTGGGTATTTGACACCATAAGATTATAAAGACTATTTCCTTTGTTCATAAGATCTTTATATGTTTGATTTCTTATCTGAATGTGATATATTCTTATTTATTATTGCAAAAATCTTATTGTTCTATAGTTATGTGCTTAGGAAGATCAAGCATCTATTATTTTAAGTATTGTGAATTCATTTATGTTCTACTATGGATTGTTATATGTTATGTATTGTTATTGCTATTGTTTTTTGTTATTGTGATTATTTTTTATTATAAGTCACCATTTGTCATCAAAGGAGATATGAGATGATACCCATCACACCTGATTTATGGTGTGAACTATTCTAATTTTTCTCACCGGAGATTAAATGGTGTAACTGTTATCTGTATTGGCTTATGTATCTGACTAATATGTTCCATTATGTTCTGTTCCGTTTCGTTATATGTACTTGCTTTAATCTGTTTAGACCATCTATATGTTTGTCTTTTTTTAAATTGTTTTTAGTTCATTATATGTTTCTATATGATTAACTGTTCAATTCCATTGTTAAAAGGTATGCAACTATCTGTTTTGTTTTAATTCGTGCTAAGTCTTAATCCATTACTCCTTAATTTACTGTTTTCTTGTTAAGTTTGTTAAGCTCACCCCAATTTGGCACTACAGATGATGAAGAGGTAACTACGTAGTAGTTCAGATGAGCAAGATTTGGAGAGTTGGATGGATTTAATTTATGCCATGAGACTTTATGTCAGTTGAGAAACTTTATTTTATTTTAGTTCAGTATTTTATTTTAATTGGATTAAAATGATGTAATAAGTTTAGTGGATTTCAGTTTTAGATTTGATATTTGATTTTTAAATGATGGTTTAATGTATGTCAAACTATTAGTTTATTGGAATGGAAATGTCAGGACATGCTATAGATTATTTTCAAGTCTAGGACAATATGGAAATTTTATTACAGGTTGGCTTATGAGATATGGATGGTTATGATTTATGATATGTAATTCTACTTCATATGAATGAAAAGAATAAGTGAAAATTTTATATGAAATTTACAAGATATGAATGAATGTTTAATGTCATGTGCCAAAATTCATGGCCCTTCTAGTATGGGTTTTGGGGCGCGAAACCCCACCGCGTCAGAGTATAAAAAATAATAATTTGTTTAGGACATGACGGGGGACATGAAAGTAAAGGAGTTTTTGATAAAATGACTAGAATAATAGGTTAACGAAAGAAATATCAAAAAATGAAGGGTATATACTAAATACGGTTAAGAATGAAATAAGAGGAAATGGGGGTAGTGTCAGGTTGAAAAACCGATGACTCCAACCCTGTGATAAGAGAGAAGAACGGAGGAAGAGGAAATGCAGCATACGCTTCAGCCTTTAGGTAAGTTAGGGTTTCTTTACTTCTTGGTTATTTAATCTCAGATTGAGTTCTCTCTCTTCTTCTTCGTCTTCTTCTTCTTTTCTTTCATTACCACAGTCTTTGATTTAATAAATGAACTTTTATGGCTTCTGATGTCCTCTACTCAATTTTTTTTTTTTTTTTAGTGTCTATCAGATAACCACACAACCATCTCATAGCCAAGGCTAGACAAGAACGATCATTTACTGCTAATTGATTCACAGAGTTACTTGTTATTTATTTTTTAAATATAAAATTAACAAAATCTAGCTAAAATATAAATTAATTAATTAACTGTTGTATCCATGCCATATTGTATCCTACATTTTCAAGAATTGTTGTCTCTGTGTTCGTATCATATCGTACCCGTGTCCCGAGTCTGTGTCTGTGCTTCCTAGGGACAAAGGAAAACAACCAAAGAAACTTGATGGTAGAATGACGAAGTTCAAACAACCATTAGAGCTAAAAGATCTTGTTATAAGGATTAAAAGAAGACTCAAAATATCGAGAATTTTAGAAACACTAAAAATACTAAGAAAACTGTAAGCAATGCTAAATTTAAAGCATATGATAATCTTTATCATAAGTTAGGTACTAGGGATGGAGAGACAAGTGTATATTAACGTGGCATCATAGCTAAGTTAGGTCGCAAGTTCAAATCCTAGCGGAAGTAGTTTCTAGGATATATTATGTGCACGTGTATACGCATTGTGTGGACTCACGCTTGACTCCCCAAGTGTGTCCCCAGGAGAGAACAGTGTTCATCCTGAGTGAGGGTGTTGAAGTACATTAATTTGTCTCTCCTAACACCTCAAGGTTTTAGGAGAGTCGGTTAGTTCACTATTAACATGCCTATCTACAAGAACAAGTGGGATATTCAAACCAATTATCATGGAATCAAGCTTATAAGCTATACAATGAAACTATGGGAGAGAGTGAGCATTGACTAAGACATAAAACTAGAGTGTCTGAAAACTAGTTTAGAGTATGTTTGGGATATCAACAACTGAAGTTATTTTCCTACTTCAGCAAATGATGGAAAAGTATAGAGAGAAGAAAGATCGTCACATGGTCTTATTGACCAAGAAAAGGCATATGATAGAGTACCACGAGAGATCATTTGGTGGCTTTTGGAAAAGAAAGGGGCCCCAAGCTGATATATTGACCTAGTCAAGGATATGTATGATGGAGCAATAACTAGTGTTAGGACAATCGTGGGAGAGACAAGCGAGTTTACAACCACAATAGGCTTGCACCAGGGATCAACAACGAATTAACTAGACATATACAGGAAGTGCTGCCATGGTGTATGCTGTTTGCTAATAATGTTGTGTTGATTGATGAAACTAGAGAATGGGTAAATGCCAAGCTAGAACTATGGAGAGATGTTTTAGAATTAAATGGTTTTGAGATAAGCCAAACTAAAACAGAATACATAGAATGCAATTTTAACAAAATAGGAGTAGAAATGAGAGAGTAGTTAAGATTGATAACCAATAAATACCCCAAAATGACCATTTTCGTTATCTTGGTTCAATCATGCACAAGGAGGGAGATATTGTAGATGATGTTGCACATAGAATTAAAGCAGGATGGTTGAAGTGGAGAGGTGTTTTTGGAGTGTTGTGTGATAAACAAATACCATTAAAATTGAAGGAAAATTTTTATAAGACAGTTGTAAAACCAGTCATGCTTTATGGAACAAAAGAAGAATGTTGGGCAACCAACAAGCAACACATACATAGAATGAATGTGGTTGAAATGAGGATGTTGAGATGGATGAGTGGAAAGACTAGAAATAATAGAATTAGGAATAGATCCATTCGTGGGAGCCTAGGTGTAGCACCAATAGGTGATAAGATGAGGGAAAGCCGACTTAGATGGTTTGATCATGTGCAACAAAGACCAATGACTACGCCAATGAAAAGGAGTGAGACAATGAAAGTTGACGACGCTAGAAGGATGAAAAGAAGGCCACAATTGACTTGGGTTTAAGTAGCAAGGAGAGACATGGCAACTTGTGATTTAACAGCAGATCTGGCCCTAAATAGAGTGGAATGGCAGAACAAGATTCGTGAAGCCGACACCAAATAGTTGGGAAAAGGCTGTTGGTGTTGTTGTTGTTGTAATTTCTTCTTGTTGCCCATGAATGCTCCTGCATAAAAAATAAAATAAAATAATAAAAACAAAAAATAAAAACCGTATGTGTCTTACTTGATTTTGGTGTCATTTAAAGGTTATTCATGTACCTCTCCAATGAATCCAAGATATTGTGAATCCAATGTGATATAAAGAAGTTATGGCGAAAATATTACTTTGTGATCGGAATAACCAATCTTAAGAGTTTTTTTAGTTACCAATCAAAAAAAAAAATTAGTTTGGAATTTAAAATTCAGTCAATAATTACATAGGATGGGAAGTGGTGTAAAAAAGAAGCTATGGCATAATCGTTTTGTATGACTCCCAGCTTTTATGGTGTTAATTCTTTCATCAATTCTCCAAGGTTTTGATTCCCTAAAGAGCCTCTAAATACTGATTCTTAGAGCTCCTATGGTAATGATTCCATTGGTTTTACACTACCCCTTCCCTTCTTCTATTTATGTTCAATTTTTTACTTCTTATATGCTATTTTTTGCAATATCAAATCTGACTACTGAGTCTATTATGGAACTAAAAATGCAGCTGCCATAGGATCAATAGATATGACATGTTTCCTTCCTCCAGTTCGCACATTATGCATCCTTTTGCCAAATGATAAGCCCTCTTATAAGTGATCAGCAGTTAGAACCATATTGAAAGCCACCACCTCTAAAAAAACTTATAACCTAGCACCAACTTCCCCCAAATTCTAAAAAAAGAAGCATCCTCCTCCATACCCCTACTCAAGTATTCATATTTCATAAAACTTGATCACAAAACTGCATTTTGACCCTCCTATTCAAGCTCTAGAGCCACTTTCCCAAGGAGATATCAAAGATTCATTCAAATGACTATTTCTCTGTCAAGCAGTAGCCTTCTAAGTGTGGGATACAAAACTAATTTCATTCCCCAATCCACACTACGCTTGTCAATATTCCTAGGGTTCTCAAAAGTCATTTTTTTAGCATCCCCATGAAGTCAGTTTAGAGGTAACAATCATAAAGAAATATCAGAACGATTATAAGCCCACACATTTTTGGAAAAATCTATTTTTGCACTTTCAATTGCAGCACAGAAATGAGACCTCGTGGCCCATGATCCAACTGGAGTTCAGTAAAATCTCACTATGTTACTTGTTAATGCACACCCTAATTGATATAAGGATCATGCAGAAACCTAATCTACAAGGATACACCCTAATTGATGTAAGGATCATGCAGAAACCTAATCTACAAGGATAGGAGATCTTATATTGCCACAATCCATCTTTTGTTTCAGTTTTCTACCAAGCCAGCTGTTCCTATTTGTTTAAAGTACTGGTTTAATAGTATAATAGTATGTGTCATTGTAAAGAATATTTAAAGTTAAAAACCAAATAAGCCCATCATCTTAGCCATGTTTAGAAGAATTATGGACTACAGATATGAGCCTATTAGCTGATGACATGCCAAATAGATACTCATTATAAACATGAGAATACTTTCCCTAGATTGCAGAGATCAATTAACTGAAAACCTAAATATAAGATAAATATAAAGCACACTGAAATGGCACGGAATAAAGGTACCACATAGATAAGTTACCTACCATTGAGAAATCTTCCCACCAAAGAAATCAATGAATTGGCATATCAGAGAGAAGCGAGCCTCTTCTGAGCACAACGAAAATAGGTACTCGTTAATGTCTTCAAACAATATTACTCCCAAAAGTTGTTCCTCGCCTTCTCTGTCTAGTGTATCATTAGTACGTGAAGTCCCTGCTCTTCACAAAAATTTCAATTAAATGCATTTGCAGTAATAGAGGAAATAAAAATCAATGTAATTCAAGGTGTTTTAAATGTAAGCATAATGTAAAGCTTCAATATGATAGCATAAAAATGGGTTCGCCATGTAAAAAGACACAGCCAACATGAACAACAGGTATAACCATCTACGAGGAAAAAAGAATGAAGGAAGCACCATATTTTTCATGCACAGGCATCCATTGTCCACAATCTCTTGATGACTCTTCTTCTGACCATCTAGTCCAGGTAGCTGTATCTTTAACCTCACTCTCAGCCCCAGCATCAACATCAATGCCCAGCTTTTTCAGCAAAGCTTCAACATCATCTTCCTGATCTCCAGCATCAAAATCCTCTTCAACCTCCTCAACACCCATGGTATCATCTACTAAATCCTCCGAGCTTTTACTGATTTCAATATTTCTTGATAGCGGTTCCAGCCAACCTGTCCAACCACCTTCTTCATTTTCTTGAGAGGAATCTTCAGCAACAAGCTTTTGCCTATTTTCCTCCTCTTTTTCCAGCCATGTGGACCACCCAAGGGCCTCTTCTTCTCCAAGTCTTGCACCATCACTATTCCAAAAGTGCTCAAACAGTCTTTGTTTACTTTGTTCGGTGAGCAGTAAAGAAGGGCAGAACAAGCTGTACTCAATTTGAGCTTGAAACAATGCAGTTGCTAACTCTTGGTAGCCAGCCTGCCACTCAAACCGACAAAGACTGACAAATATGTCAACCATACCGAGTTCTAGCTGAACAATAGCAGGATCTATCGAAAGTGGTTCGGTACTTTGATGAAGCTGCATCAAACACAACCAAAAAAGAAGTTAGTTTTTTTTTTTTTGGATAATAAACAAAATTTTATTAGAGAGAAAAACTAAAATACAACAAGGATCAATCCACTACAAACAACTCTCAGGAAGCTCACATCCAAAGAAACAAGAGATAACCCCACCCCCCCAATTAACAATCTCATCGGTTAGCACATTTTGATCTCTTGGAATATGAATTAAAAAGAAGCCTTAGTTTGAATGAGAAAAGCCCTAAATTATTCCACTCAAACCACATAAAACAGAAATAAATAGTCACAATCTTGGCAAATTATTGATTCACATCAAATCCAATTACAAGAAATAGCATAGGAAGTGAAGGATAAGATCAATAAATAGATCATTATGGATGGTTTGGCCAAAAGGTGGGTGCTTAGGGAAAATATCTTCATGGGATCCACTATGGATGAGTTACAATCTTAGTGCTTGTATGGAGAGTCTCCCTTTTTTCTTTTTCTCGTCTATCTGGTCTTTTCTTTTCTGTTTCTTTTTTCTTAATGCTTTTATTTCCCTTGTATCCCCCCCCCCTATCAATAAATCCCCTTTGTTATTCAGCAAAAAAATAAATAACTAGATCATATATTTCCACTTTCCATAAAATGTATAGCAGAAATTAAATCCCTAACAGAAACAGAACATACTTAAAGGATTATAACTTATTGCTATTTCAGAAAATTAGGATGGAAGTTGTTGGTCTGACCAACCAACCAGCCTCAACTCACCATTTTATTTCTTTCCTTTTCCAAAGTTCGGTTTTGATGAGGGTGTATCCAAGGGCACTTCCGGACCTGAGTGACCAGTTTGTAACAAAAGAACTCAGCTCGCCAGCCTGGTTTTCCAGGCTTGGCTTGACTGTTGAAATATATTAATTCGTATATCTCCTAATGCCTTAAGGCTCCCAAACCACTTTGGATTTGAATTCTGCACCAAGGGGGAGATCTTGGTAAGAGGAAGGCATGGAGTCGATTTTACATCCCAAAATTGAGGCTAACAAATAAATCTCCCAAGCATCACCCACCTAAACATTTCACTTTTTGTCAAATTGATTTTT
>JAOXJP010000008.1:9682204-9698541 GCA_025762735.1 Platanus orientalis | reverse complement strand
ATATATATATATATATATATATATATATATATATATATATATATATATATAGAATGGAAAAAGGAGAGAGCAAGGCTGAACAATGATATGAGAAGTACCTAAGGCAAGGCACCTGGCACCAAGAAGACACAACCACCTACAACAAAATCAGTCCCTAAGAACCTGACCCAACAACAACAAGAACCCAACCCCATCTCTTCATCAACCCAGCCAACCAAATCCACCGCCTAGAACAAATTCCATTCTTGCCGCCATAAAGCCCCACCTGTGTTCCTAAGACACCCTCACACCCTCACCCCCTACCCAAACCAGCCGCAAATAAATTGCAATGAGGAGGGCCTTGCTCCTTTGAAACCTTCCTCTCCCATGACCACGTGAAGAACAAGATCTCATACCCTTCCTACAACTCTTTTTGGTAGTGGCTACATACTCTATCACACTTCTCTAGTTGTTGAGAATTGCAATCCAAGTCCTCCGATCACAGTTTGTTTCAAGAGTTGGCCAAGACTAATCCAGTTTGTAGACGTGTATGGGGTATTTTTGGCCAAGTAGTTTGATTATGAATCAAAGAAAGAAGAGAAAGGAGAGAAAGAGAGGAAATTGTTGGAAGAGCTAGGGATACTCTCCCATACAATCACTTATATATATATATTGCTGGTATATTGTATATATACTCTCAATGTTGAGGGAATTTTGATACAACGTATTATATATATATATATATATATATATAGCCATTCCACAAATTAAAGAAAATAGTGAAGCTAAGAAGTAGACAGTAGCAACAAAGAAACAAGATACAAGAACCATCTCTATCTATTCCCTCGTCCTTCACTCTTTTCTTCTTCTTTTTTCAGATTTCAGATTTACTACTTCATCTAAATTAGAAATACCTATATGAAATAGAATACCTTCTAGAAGAGGCAAAATCACATCCCACAAAATTCCCAATTGTAAATCCTTGCTCAGTTTATGACAAACCAACAATAGGTTTGAAAAAATCCATCAAAAGGCTCATCGCTAAAAAACACTACCAACATGGTAAAAGAATATATCCAAGCTTCAAAGTTCAATCAAAACCAAGTTCCGGCGAATCAAGTAGAACATTTTCTTCCCATTGATCTCCCTCGAGAGTATCTCCAACCGTGTCTTTCTCAAAGATACACTCACATCTATTTAGGAGTAGTCAGGATTGCCTTGACTTTCCATGGGCAGGAAATGCCTTCCAGTAGCATCTCATTTGGCCCTGGTAGACACAAGGTTTACAAATTACGAACATGCAATTCTTGAAAACATCCAAACCACCTTGAATGCTGGCACAATATTCATAACCCTATACCCCAACTTCAATATCTCCCTCACAGACCCACATGCGTTTAATGCATTAGCAGTTTAAGTCCAGATCACTGGAGACCCCCAAGTCGCCACCTCTTATGCAGCAACAGTTCACCATCAAGTTGCTTACATAATCCAAAACAATTCTTTTGATATACTCATCCCAGAATTTTCTCAAACAACTGATGCTTTGTTCATCAAAGTTGACACAAACAAAGTGCCTCATTGCACTTATGTTCCAAGGCAACTTACAAATGAACAACTCCAACTCTTGCTCCCAGAGAAGTGGATCATCAATTATGAAAATCTGCATAGCAGAACATAAACAAGTCATTCTACAACTCCATTCTTTGTTCAGAAGAAAGATGGCTATGTAGAAACTCAATTCCTGGTAGAAAAATCGGAAGAAGCATCCTCCTCCTCCTTTTCGACAACTGATCAGTTGATGATCCAACCCACCAGTTTTGTGCCAACCAATCACACAAAACTGGTCATGTTACAACAATTTCATCGAAAAAGACATTAAACAATTGATTGTACCTGTGAAGAATGCGAAGCTGATTCCATGGAGACTGAGGTAGAACTAGAACAAGAAATACAGCTCTACCCCAAAAAGAAGAGTGGAAAGAAATCTCCTCAACAAATGCTCCGAGAGAGATACGAAAATGGAGATCTAGAAGTTGGTCTACTTGGTGAACCATTTGGCAAGTTTGACTATTATGTTTTTTATCCCAAGAAGAGGACATCGGCACTAGAGTCACTTCCTCCAGATGATTGGGGAACCTACAACCCAAACAACAAACCTCCTCCACCATCCCTACCCCTCAACCATATTACCAAAAGGCTCTCGCCTTGCTTGAAAAATCGAAGCCTTCCCGACCCCCAAATATCCAGCAACCGCTTCCATCCACAAGACCCATTGAATGTTTCATGTTCTCTCCAGAATCTTCTTCATACAAAGAACAATTCCCATCAATTGAAGACTTTGAGTACCCCCAATAAAAAAGGTCAAACACCAATGGAAGATCAAAAACCCGTCTACCAAAAATCCCGATTGAACAAGTAAAGAATGTTTCACCTACAGAAGTGGCCCTAAATTGGCAAGCAGAGAATGCGGTAAGGTCAAACACCAATGGAAGATCAAAAACCCGTCTACCAAAAATTCCGACGGAACACGTAAAGAATGTCTCACCTGCAAAAGTGGCCCTAAACTGGCAAGAAGAGAATGCGGTTAGTCAAAATTGCACCTTGCAAAGATTCTCCAAAATCAAGAAAGCCATTACCAAAAAACTGTCCTCCATTGAGGATATTGTCTCTGAAATAAGGCTCAAGATCAAAACTCTAGAAAATGAGTTATATCATATTGCCACTACTCAAAGAATTTTCAGTAGCTTCTCACCAAATTGTAGTCAAAGAATCAGAAAAGAGAGACCTTGAAAATCAATTGAGATCCATAGAAGCATTTGCTTAGTATCAAGAAGCTCAACAACCAGTGTACACTCCCCCCATGATAGAATCCTTCTTGTCAAACCTACCCTTTGCTCTACAACCATTACCAAACCCCACCTACGAATCCCAGATAGCCTTCCAACCACTTCCCTTAAACCAATATTTGTATGACATGTTTCCATAGTCATACCACTCAGTCATCAAACCACGATATCCAAAGCCAACTCAATCCACTCAGTCCACTCCCCCAAAGCCTACCAAACCACCCGCATCCAAAACCCATGACCCACTAGAACCATCCGATCCCACAATAGGAGCTTCCTCTTGGGGTCATCCATCCATGTTCCCCATAGACCTATCAGAACCCATAAACCCAATCACTTCCTTCCAAAAACTCTCTCCATTACCCCCAAGACCCTTGAGCTAAATGCTATTGTTGACTCCGACTCTGATTCGGACAATACTTTACAAATCTTGATGCACGACAATATGGAAGAAGGACAAGAAGAACCTCAAGTAGAGGAGCCCCAAATTGATCCTCTGGCACAACCTACTCACCGGATACTAGAGCAGCCGCAGTGAAGGATTTTTGTAGACACAACAGATCTCAAAACACTCATCTCTATAGATGACTCCCCTCCATCCCAATGGTGAGATAAATTCCTATAAATGTATGCGTGGATGGATGCAGAAATCTAGGTTCTCGATGCCCACTTAAGAGAAGCCCTCTTAAAATTTGCTTCTCGTCTCAGTGGGAGGCTCAGAGAATGGTGGATTAACTTAGGTACTTATCGGCAATTATAGGCTTTACAATTTACATTCATAGACACATTCTTGGCCTTGATTCACAACGAATTTCTTAGATAAGCTACTCACCAAACAACAATTGCAAGAGAAGAATTTTTGAGCATGAATTGTTGTTCCTTCAAAAGAAAAGACCTTGAACGACATTATAACAATATGTCAAAAATGTTCTATCTTCTCAAAGGAATAGATGATCCAAATCTCAAACAAGCATTTCTCAACTCACTTCCAGGCCTCCTTGGTAATGAAGCCTTCAAACTCATGGAAACAAAAAGGCTTGCCCTCTAGTCTGCATCCCTAGGAGAAATTTACCAGAATGCCTTATTGGCTCTTGAAAAGCTGTGTAACCAGAAAAAATTCCTTCGTACCTTTGAAAAAATGGGGAAGAAAATTGGCAATGCTTGTGACCGCAAAGATCTTTCAATCAAATGCAACGATAAGAAAGATTGCCTTTGTCCAACTTATAAGAAGAAGCACTTCTGGAAAGAAGAATCCAGAAGATTTCCTTCCAAATTTCATAAGAAATTTTAGAAGAAACAATGGAAATTTCTATCCAAGAAAAAGTTCAGATGAAAAACCTCTTCGAAGTGCTATGTTTGCATCTAGACATACCACTTTGCAAAGCACTGCCCCAACAAGAAGAAAAAAGAAAAATTCTTCTAGCATCTTCTCCAATATGTTGATTCAGATTTTTCTGATGCGAAATCTGTTTTCTCTCTCAAAGATGCCCAGATACTCTGTTTGCTGTTCAACTCCCTGTTTCTGACAGTGACACCGAGTCCTCCGGCGTAGAAGAGCAGTCTGAAACTTATGGTTTGAGTGACATCTTTGTCACAAACTCTCCCTCTTACCAAGCCCATCCTGTTCCCGCTTCATAAATCCAAATCCATCTCTCAGCCTATGCAAAACCTTTCCAAGTCATTGCATTCTTTGATACAGGCGCTGTAGCCTCCATCATCAATCCTAAACTCCTTCCTCCCTTCCACTGGAAACCTTTCTCTCAGAATTTCCAAGTTGCCAGTGGAGCTCATTTTGAAATTGATAAGATCAACGAGCCTATCATAATCCAACTCCTTCCCTCACTCACCGCCCAACACCAAGTTCTTGGATCCAACCTTGCAGGAAAAGACTTAATCATAGGTTTTGACATCCTTCATACTATTCCCAACCTTCGTTGGACCCCCACAGGATTAATGTACAAATAATACTTTCTCCTCTGGTCTCCTCTTCCAAAATTGTTTATTCATCATCCTGATTTCTTCTCTCAAATCACAACCACACTAAAACTCCTAAGTTGTGCTGAATCCCATATTGAATTCCTCGCCAAACATCCAAATCCCCTTTGGCAAACTCGGAATTCTTTGTTACTCTCCCCTTTAAACTTAATGAAGATGTCAACCTAACTCGAGCCAGTCATAGAGGTCTCAACCCCTCTCACTACTCCATGGCCGTTCAAGAATTGCTTCAGCTAGAACAAGAGAGACTGTTCGAACCCAGTACATTCCCATGGGCTTGCAAAGCCTTTATGGTCAATAAAAGGTTTGAACAAGTCAGAGGCAAACTCAGATTGGTCATCAACTACCAGCCTTTGAACCATTTCCTTGTTAATGATAAATTCCCCATCCCTCAAAGATCCTCTTTGTTCCAACACCTCACCAATGCAAATTTTTTGTCTAAGTTTGACATCAAAGCAGGTTTCTGACAACTTGGCATTCATCTTGAAGGCAGACCTAAAACCGCCTTTTGTCTCCCAAATCATCACTTCCAATGGACAGTAATGCCCTTCGGTTTAAAAAATGCTCCCTCGCATTTTCAAAAGGCTATGATCGCTATATTTAAACCATTTTAACTAATGCTTTGGTATATATAGATGACATTTTATTGTTTTCTCCAGATGAGGCAGAGCACCAAATTTTCCTCACAAAATTCAGCGTAATCCTGCATCAATATGAGATCATGTTCGCTAAGAAGAAGATGATCATTACCACTACAAAAGTTGATTTCCTTGGCATGCACATTTCAGATGGCCAATATTCTTTGCAGCCTCATATTTCCATAGCCTTACAAGAATTCCCTAATCGGTTGACATCCTTAAAGCAGATATAGTAGTTCCTTGGCCTCATAAATTACATGGCTGA
The DNA here is from genome assembly GCA_025762735.1 of Platanus orientalis. NCBI lineage: Eukaryota > Viridiplantae > Streptophyta > Magnoliopsida > Proteales > Platanaceae > Platanus > Platanus orientalis. The sequence goes on along the minus strand of JAOXJP010000008.1, from coordinate 9,692,815 downwards.
TTTTGTTTCCCACATTGCCTCTCACCAAAGCTTCCTTTCACAGCTCTTAAAGAAAAATGCTCCACTATGGGAACAAAAACACACTACTGTTGTTCAAAAACTGAAATTATGCTCCACGAAGCTCCCCCCACTTCAAATTCTCGGTTCATGTCACAAAATCCTCCAAACAGATGTAAGTAACAACCAATGGGGTGCAGTTCTTTATGAAGAACTCAGAGGCAAAAGATATCCTTATGGATACAAAAGTGGAACCTTCTCAATTGCTGAACAAAATTATCATTCCACATTCAAAGAAATCCTGATAGTCAAAAGAGCTATAGAAAAATTTCAATTTCATCTCATTGGTCACCACTTCACCATCAAAATGGACATGAGCTCTTTCCCGCAAATGTTGTAATTTAAAAAGAAACTGTTGCCAAATCCATAACTCATTAGATGAGCCAACTGGTTTTCCCAATGAGACTTCCAAGCCAAAAATATCAAAGGAACCTCAAACATTCTTGCAGACTATTTTTCCCGAAAGACAAATCAGTCTCTACTGCCCATACCCCTAGTTTACTCTCTTGAACCGATCCATGACCTACATTTGAAGTCCGAACCCAAGTTCTTGAATTCTTCCAAGCTAAGTGAAGCATAGAAAACTTCCATTGCTTTCTTGAACTCTCTATCTTTGAACATGGCCGAATCTTCAAACACCTCCCTCACTCTGATTTTCCCTTCCTAATTCCCCATACAGTTAGAGAATACTATCATATTCCAAAGGAAACCCTCTGTTACCTCTGGTATCTCTTTAAAGCATATACAGTTGCTTTTATCTTTGACATTCCCAGACTATATGCATACCTAAACCAATGCCTTGTCAACCCAGCTCTTACCCGCAACCAAGTAGGACTCATAAAATGGTTCCACCCTATCACTACATGGCAACAGATGCTACAAGTGCATCATGTGAAGTATTCAATAATCACATTTAAAAATGCAACTAATATCATTAGAGACGACCAAGAAGAAACTGTATACTATACTCATGACTCAAAAGCATAAATCATTCAGTGGTACCCCTACAATTTGGTTGAACACTATGAATCCCACCTGGTAGATTGGGTCCTGTTCAAAGATCACATGTGCTCTATTAACAACTTGGACTATGCGACAATTCCTTCGGAATTTGCGGCAGATCCTTTTGTGGACCCACAATATCCTAGTTCTCAACGCATGTTTTCAGCCCTTGAAAACTTTTTTGACCGCACAAGATTCCTTGGTGATTTCGCTCAGCCGACTCCTCTCTTTTTGTCGGCCACTAGGATAATCCCGAGGAAGATGACAGCGACTAGCAGCTGATGTGTCAGAAACAACCCATATAGCCTACATGGTCTTCACATGGCTTTCACATGGAGCTACTTAGGTGGCATTATGCTTAGTTTAAGTTTGTTTCAGTTCCGACCTCTCCTCTAGTCTAGATAAGGCCTCCGCATTGTGTGTTTAAAGGCAGACTGAAAAGTTTGTCTAGATCACCCTCTTTCTATCTCTACTCTTTGGTGTGTATCTTTTTATCTTTCTACCCTTTCTATATATTGGTATATTGTTTTTCTTTTTATCTTTCTACTCTTTCTAATATATATATATATATATATATATATATATATATATATATAAATGTATACATATTATGTATATATGTGTGTATATACACATATACATATATACATATGTATATGTATATATACACACACACATATATATATATATATAATACGTTGTATCAAAAATTCCCTCAAGATTGAGCGTATATATACAATATACCAGCAATATAATAAAGAGATAAACATACCCCCCAAAAATCCCATACACGTCTACACTCCCCTCAAGCTGAGTGATAGATGTTTGATAGATCTAGCTTGTCAACCAATGAATGAAAGTGATCACGACTGGAATATGTGACTCCTCTATGACAGAGGTGTTAGCTATGCTTCAGGGATTGCGAATCTTAATGAAGTTGAGTATGATGGGGTCTATTGTGGAAGATGATTCATTTTTTGTAATTAGATGGGGGAAAGGTAGACATATGGGCCTGTGGAGATTAATGAGATTCATTAATGAAATTAGGGACTTGATTCAACAGTTGAATCCCTCATTCTTTCTTGTTCCAAAGGCTCAAAATGATCTTGCTGATTCCTTGGCCAAGGGAGATGTTGTGAGAAATTCAATGTATTCAGAGCCATTTTTGTTGTAAAATACACATATTGATTACATTTGAATGAAATTTCTAGTTACTTATCAAAAAACAAAAAGTGATCATGACTTAAACCTTTGGTGAATAATTCAGCAAACTGATTGCTGGTTGGAACAAAGGGTGTACAAATAATGCCAGAAAAAAGCTTTCCCTTGATAAAAAGTCTGATTAACTTCGATATGCTTCGTGCGTTCATGCTAGATTGGATTATGGGAAATACTTATGGCAACTTTATTATCATAGTAAGGATGCATTGGAGCAATAACAAAAAATCCAAGCTTAGGTTAAAGAAGATGCAACCCCAAAAGTTCACACTCCATGAGCCATAGAACGAAACTTTGCTTCACCACTCGAATGAGCCACAACTGATTTTTTTACTTCTCCAAGTAACAAAATTACCTCCAACAAATGTACAATAACTAGAGGTGGATCTCTTGTCAAACACAAAGATCCAGCTTAGTCAGCATTAGTTTAGGCCACAACACGTAAGCCAATCTATTTGGTATATAAAAGGCTAGCACCAGGACTACACTTCAAATATCAAAGAATACGATAGATAGCATCATGATGAACAATAGTAGGGGCATGCATAAATTGGCTGATCACACTGATGGCATAGGCAATATTTGGATGATTGATCATAGTAAAACAAACTATTTTGATCAAATGTAAAACGTTTGACATCATGACAGGGTTTGATGACAATGTCCCAAGTTATTAAGATTTTTGAAAGGAGGAAGGGGTTCTTTGCTCATCTCCATTTCTATTCGAAGTTTGTGGGTTGGATTTCCATCGTTGTGGATGCTACATGTAGTGACAGCCTCATTGCATCCTTCGTGTGATCAATAGATGATCGGAAAAGGGTTTTGCTTGTTTAGGGTTGTTCTAATGCTTTGGGGACATTCCGTAAGGTGTCGGAAATTCTTCGATTCGGTTGGGAGTTTCAGATTCAAATTCCGGAAGGTAAGAATGGGGAAGGGTGGGCTAACTTGACTTACGTTCTCAAAAGGTCTTTTGGCGCACCTTCTGGTCTCTTGAAGCAATTGGTTCCTTTAATTAATCCTGTAAACTTTCCCCTTGTTTATACTGCTAATGGTTTGGTGGGGCATAATACATTTAATCCCTCCCCTCATGTTGAGTTTCTTTGGTCGGGCCATGACTGGACACTAAAGATTTTTGAATAGATGTGTTCTTCTTTAATAATGGCAAGGTGGGATAGGAGAACAATTTGTATGAAATTTAACAAACTTCTTGGTTGGAAGGAGATTGCTGATGTTATTGGGTTTTTCTTTCGGATAGTGTCGACCAACTCATGGAGCATATTAGGTGATGACAATTCTCTTTTTGTAATAGGTCTCCGTGAGGAGGCTGCTAGTCTTTGCCAATGGAGTGCAAAGGTCATCAGACCAGGAGAGCTTGAGTTCTAGCCGTGGGGGCCTGAATGCATTGCAATCCACTATGAGAGTCTCTTCAAAAGCCATTCGATTTGGATCTGGGTCCTAGCGGCGCATCTTTGGTCTGAAACTATTCTTGAGGCTATTGGAAAAATTTGTGAAGGTCTCTAGGCAACTGATTAGCGTACTCCTAGAGGACCTTCGTTGGGTTAGATTTTGATGTCTTTAAAAAGGTTATTCAGTTACCTTTCAAACCAGACCAATTGTGCAAATTCAAGGTGATTTGGAAAAGTTATGACCAAATTACTAAAGGGGCATTTATATGGGACGGGAATAGAATTTTTAGAAAGTTCTATTTGAAGTGTTTTTAGGAAGTCTTAGTAATAGGTTTATTTAGTTTTTGTTTTGAGTAAGTCTTTTGATCTATAGGATAGTTAGGTAGGAGAATAAAATCTTTCTAATTTTGGAAAGATTAAGATTTAAATGTTTAGTTGAAGTGGTTAGTTTTTGTTTCTTTAAAAGTAATTTATATTTCTTTTAAGGTAGTTTCTTGGCTACCAAACATTGTAGTCTATACAAGGGTTTACACCCCAATGAATTGAATTGAGAATTTTATGATGAAAAGTTATTGAACCCTAAGTGGAAGTTAGTGTTTCTTCATTACCCTATGGATGGTGATGTGGGATCTCTTGTAGATAGTTGGTGTTGCTACAAACCTTGTTAGTGGTTGTTGTTGCTAACACTCCTTGTTCTTCTTTTTCTCTTATATACACTATTCATGTGTTACTGTTCACAATTCCCTTCTTGAGTTGGGATCATTTCAAGTAGATACTTGAGAGAGGCCTCTCAAGCTGATAGGAGAGCATGCCACGTTGTTGGTTTTAAGTAAAATAAAAGTATGTAAAAAATAAATTTTAAAATACCAAAATTGTCCACTACTTCTCTTGGAAATACTTAAGTTACCACTGTGAACTACTCTGTATTGATTTGTTTATATTTCAAAAAACCACTAGTGACCTTGTCTTCACTGGGATGATCTTCTGATAGTGGGATCAGATTTTCCCTTCTCCCCCAGAGATCAGATTTTCCCTTTAATTTGAAGCATCAATACTTGTCCAAATTAATTGTTATTATTATTTTTTTGAGTTCATTGTTTACTTCCTTACTGGTTTGTCTATCAATTTCTAAAAATTCTAAGTTGTTAAACCTATTCTGTTAAGCTCTGTTCTGCTGGATTTCCAAGTGCAGTGCTGAGTTTTGAAGAGTTTATATACTTTTAATCATCCATTTAATTTGAATTTTATTGGGTTGTTCCTTACTCATAAATCTATTGCTATATAAAATTCCAGACAATTTTGACATCCATAGACCTGGTTTAAACTCATCTAAAGTTCTGTCCAGATTTGAGGTTTTTAATTTGGCCACTTGTTAAAACCCTAATAAATCTATTCACTCGGGTTTATTTTCAGTCCTTTGGACTTCACTTGGGCCCATTACCCGTAGGTTTGCTGTATCCCTAGGCTGTCCTGCATCAAAGTGGGAGTGGCTTCGGTCTTTCCCTGTACCTTGTGGGATTTCAATGGTTGGAGTTTGAGAAAGATCTCTACCGATACCAAGGCTGTTTGGAGTTTGGTATTCCCGGCAGTGTGTTGGCCTCTTTGGTTGGAATGTAACAAAGTAACCAAAGGATCTTTGATTTCCAAGCTGAACCAGCTTATAATGTATATAAGAAAAACAAAGGACGTTTTTTTTTTTGGGCTGTTTCTTCTAAAGAGATAGGGGAACATTTTTTGGTGGATACCAAGCGTGGGTGAGGAAATATTTTTAGAAATTCCCACTTGATGCAGCCCTTGTGGCGGTTGGTTCTTCTTGGGGATTACTTGTCCCCTTTTAATGAAAATTCTCTTATATATATAAAAAAAAAGGTCTATGGAACTCTAGGTGTTTGATTAAATGGATCCCTAGACACTCATTTGGTGGCTATGCTGACCATGTATTTTGCGTGGTTTGAATATTATTTGTAAATTATGATATTGCTTATATACAAAATAAACCTTTTTATTATAGTTCTGTAAAAAGTTGAGTCTATTAGGAAAAGTCAGAGGTCAGATAATTTTATTTATTTTTACTCTTTTATACAATAACAATATAAAACCTAACCACCAACCCACCATCCAAATTACAATCTGCAACTTACAAAACTCAAAGGTCAGTTAATATCTGCAAAGGTATGCTTTGGTTGGGAAGGGTATGTGATGAGGCAGCTCTTCAATGGTTGGAGAAGTACAAGCCTTTATTGAAGCCTAAGATCAAAAACATGGGAGCAAGAAAGAAGACATGATGCTGTCCACCATTTTAGTCTTTAAAGTTTTATGTTTTTGGATCATGTTTTAGTAGTTTTAGTGAGTGATTTAATGTAATAAGGCCATTAGAGCCAATTTAGAAGGTTGGTAGGGAGTTGAAATTAGTTTATAATATGTTTAGGAGTGTTTTTATATTTTTTAGATTTTTTTTAAAAGATTTTTTTGGGGTTTTTTTGGGCTGACCGTACAAGGGAGGGGTATTTTGGTTAAATTTTATTTTTTATTTTTTAATTATAAATAGGTCATAAAGACCTCTTGTATAACTAGTTGAGAGAAAATTAATGAATTAAAGAGCTTTGGAAACCCACGGCTGGTTATCTCCTCCTATTCTCACGGTTTAGGTGAGCTCTTCAATTTCTTTTTGTTTTTTCTTTTTCTCCTCTCTTCTTTAATCTCTTCTCTCTTATGTTTCATTATTCTTGAATCTTCTTTAAAGATTTATGCAGAAAATTCTTTATTATCTCTTTTAATCTTCTTTTCCTACCTTCTATAATTTGCTTTCTCATTTTTTTCTTGGTTCTTGATTTCATCTTTCTTCTAGTTCTCTTGATTTCTATACGACATTTGTAGTTTATTCATAATTTTTGTGGGGTCCCTTTTAAAAGGCTATCCTACATCAGTATGGTGTTGCACATGTTGTGCGACTTGTCTCCTACTTTTAGCATGTTTGGTTTGCTTCTGGAGTTTTGGCTCCTTCTTATTTTATATTTCTTGCATACTTAAATAATAAATTATTTGTTACAGAAGAAAAAAAAATCTCTAGACATAAACGAATATATCAGAATTTGAAAAGAAAAGAAAAAAAATCCTGTACTGTCTTGCAACAGAAATTCAAAGGGGCAGATAAAATCACTTTATTGACTGTTGTTTTACAGAGTTGCCTAATTACTTGAACACTTCCCATTAGTATCATGTTTTGACCAAAGTAGCCTTGCAAGGATGCATGTCACATCTTGATTGGTTCTGTAGGGAATTTTTTACAAATTTTGTAGTGGATGTGGACTCTACCTAGGGTGAGTTAGCACCTTAGATTTGCAGCAGTAAGCAAGAATCTTCTGTATCTTAATTAACCTTAAGCTGTGCAGTACATGGCCTATAGATGCTAAAATAAATTTTGCTAAAGACGATAAATGCTTTGATTGCTGGAAGAAGAAGGGAATAGAAATGGATGATGGGCCTCCATGCATATGGGCTTACAAATGTGTAATGGCCCTAGGGGATGGATATTGACGTGATCATGGGCCTGATAATGGAATTGAGCAAGATTATGGGTCTGTTTCTTTGGCTTGCATTTTATACTGTGTAGGTCTTGGGGGCCCACCCCCATCTCAGACTTGCTTTGGGGGCTTGAGCAATGGTCAGTGTTACTTGCCAATGGATATTGAACCCAGGCCATATGTTTTGGCCTTTAGGCAGTCCAGTGTATTTGCTTGATCATCATGATGTCTTTTGATTGTTTATTTCTCCTTCCAAATAATTAAACCATGGTTATGCTTGTGATGCATCTTATGTGAAGGTCCACATGAGTTATATATGTGAGCATGGAAGGTAAACACTAATTTCTGCCAGCTGGTAGTTAAATATGCATAATCTCCTGCATTTGTATTTCTTCATGTCCGGTGCTCCAGGTCTGCACATTTTTTGGGCATGAACAGTCATTTGTTGTTGTTGTCATCACCATTGCAGTTGGTTTTATAGATGTAAAACATAGACTAAGTCTACTTATTGGTAGATTCTTACTTGCCTTTCATAAACTGGTATTATTGTTTTGGTAATTATGAAAGTTTTTTTCCCCGGTTCAACATCTTTATTTTATGTTTAGAGCTTACAAATGGGCTGTGGTGTTCAACTAAAGGTTGATAGATAATTGTGCTCCTAGACAAGTTGACTCTCATCCAAGCATGCTCACACCTTTTGACTTTACTGTTGCCTGTGCTTTTAGGTTTAATTTTGGTTTCTAACATTGAGATTTGTTTTTCCACCCTCGATGTTATCCCTGATTTCTTGTCTTGAATGTTCATTGATTATGTTGTCTTCGTTGTTGGTTTTCTTATAATCTTGCAACCTTAACCTCTAATCTTGGAAACGATGATAATAGGTGGAAAGAGGACTGTTGGATGTAATTGGCTTTCTGTAAGTCAGGGAATTGCGGAAGATACTTCTGATTTGGTTTCTGGGTTTGCAACAATTGGTGATGGATTGAGTGAATCTGTCGACTATCCAAATGAGTATTGGGATTCTGATGAATATGATGATGATGATGATGTGGGATACATGAGACAACCAATTGAAGATGAGACCTGGTTTCTGGCTCATGAAATTGATTACCCAAGTGACAATGAAAAGGGAACAGGGCATGGGAGCGGTCAAGATCAGCAGGAAAGAGGTCCGACCAAAGATGAGGATGATGACCAATCATTTGCTGAGGAAGATTCTTACTTCTCTGGTGAGCAGTTTTTTCAGGCAAAAAACATTGAACAAGTTGTTGCTTCAGATGATCCTATGGGGCTTTCAATGACTGAAATGTACAGGGCCGATGAGAATGATTTAATCGCTCAGTATGATGGGCAATTGATGGATGACGATGACCTAAATTTGATGCGTGCAGAGCCTGTTTGGCAGGGCTTTGTGACACAAACGAATGACCTCATCATGTTAGGGAATGGGATAGTTTTGAATGAATGCGAAAGGCCTTGTCCGGATGATCTGTGCATGGATGATGACCATCATGGTTCTGTTAGATCAATTGGTGTGGGGATCAACAGTGATGTTGTTGATATTGGCAATGAAGTACAAGAAAGTTTGGTTGGAGGAACCATTGAACGGGATTTGGAGTACTTCCAAGGTCATGATGTTATTGCTGGGTCTAGACAGTCACAACATCACAACGAAAAGAGGTATCTTGATGGATTAAACAGGGACAAGCAAAGGGCAACTAAGCAGGGTTCTGATAAATACATTATGGGGAATGGCAAGGGTGCTTATCCCATTACAGCAAACTACACTGATGCTGGATTTTCTTTCCCACCCCCTTTGAAAGATGGGGACTTGATTCAGGCAAACTGTAGTAAATCTATATGGTCAAGCAATTGCAATGCCGTGACTGGTGATGAAACTGACGATTGTGGGAATGGTTTGATAGGGACTGATGACATGCTTGCCACATGGAGGCATAAGAGCAGTGATTCTTCACCTGTCAAGAGTTCTAGGGATGAGAACAATGCGAATGTTATAAGATCAGCCAATTCCACTGCATCGACACTCTCAAACACTGGTTATGCTGAAAGAGAGCATATTAAGAAAGGTGAATATGACAAAGCTGGCGATGTACAGGAAGAAGATCCAGGGACAACATTAGAGGATGAAGAGGCAGCAGCTGTGCAGGAGCAAGTGAGACAGATTAAGGCGCAGGAGGAGGAATTTGAAACCTTTGATCTCAAGATTGTTCATAGGAAAAACAGGCATGTTTTGCTTCCAATTCTGATTTTAATGGAACCTCTATAGGCTGATTTGGATTATAAAATTCTCTACTCTGTTTTTTTTTGGGGGGGGGATTTAGTTTTTTTTTTAATCTATTTATTTATTTTTACATGTCTTGTTCTACAGGTATCTTCTCTATGGAGAGTTGCTTGTTCTGTAGTTTTCATCTGTTGCTGCATGTCCTAGGAGAAATGGAAGCCCTCCAATTTTCTTTTAATTGTGTTTGATTATCTCTAAATTCTTTACCTGAATTCATTTTGTTTGTTGCTCAGAACTGGCTTTGAGGAGGATAAAAATTTCCATGTTGTTCTAAATTCAGTGATTGCTGGACGCTATCATGTTACTGAATATCTTGGATCAGCTGCATTCAGCAAAGCTATCCAAGCCCATGACTTGCACACAGGCATGGATGTCTGTGTGAAAATTATAAAGAACAACAAGGATTTTTTTGATCAGAGCCTGGATGAAATAAAGCTTCTCAAGTTTGTCAACAAGCATGATCCTGATGACAAGTACCATATCCTTCGGTTGTATGATTACTTCTATTATCGAGTAAGTTTGTTTTTTCTTGATTTTTTATTGGAAATTGAATTCTATCTTACCTTAGTGTTTAAGTTTTCCTATAGTAGAATGTAGATCTTAAAATTTACTTTTCATGGTGCTACCTTGTTTTCTAAAATTTATTTTCCAAATTGCTCCATTTGCAGTTTATATTAAGGTGGGGGTGCATTTGTAATCCTTAGATTTCGATGAAATTTTGTGTGGGAATCACTCTAAGGGTCATCTAACTCCTTGTAAAATTTCATAAAATTCTGCTGTGTCAGTAGGGGTAATTTGGTAATTTTGTGGGTCTGCCAAAAATTTCAGATTTACCCTTATGGGCTTTTCCCCATCTTTTCTTTGGTTCTCTTGATTCTATTCATTCCTCTCTGATTCTCTATTTTATTCTTTAAGCTTTATTTTGATCATATTCTAGAGTTTGGGGTATCCCTAATCAAGGTTCAAAATCTCGTTATTGTGACTAGTATTGCAGACCTGAGATATGGAGACGTCTCGCATCTTGTAGCTTATTGCGGAGAGATGGCGTCCGAAATTGAGAAATGGGTTAAATGAAGGAATTTTGATTTGAAACTTCAGGATT
>JAOXJP010000008.1:9671984-9682104 GCA_025762735.1 Platanus orientalis | reverse complement strand
CTAGATCAGTGAACCTGGCCTGGTAACAGGTAACTATAAGAAAAAAACTTTATTTTCTTTCCTTTGAACGGTAGTTGGTTAACATCATGCTCCCAATCCATTAGTCATTTTATCTTATTTTTTTTCTATATCTTTAATTTGTTATCATTCCATAAACTACACCCTTTCCTTCTGTTATTTCTTTTATGATAAATCCTTTAGATTAAATTAAGTGGTTTTTAAATCTTTGGTTGGACTATTTATACATATTTAATTTGGATTATTTTAATCTAAATTTTGCATGTTCTTCAACTTTATTTATGCTCCTAATCATTGCAATCCCTATATGAAATTTATGGCATTGTGGGTGAATAGAAACCTAGTTTATTATGCTTATTTATAATTGGTTATGCATCTTTAATCTCCTATTGCACACACTCACAAACCTACATGTATGCTGCATCACAACCTTTTCCCTAGTTTTAATTCAAAATTTTCAATTCCGCCTTAACCCTAAACCCACCCTTTCTTTAACTGTACACCCATATATAGCCAATTTTTTTTTTCAATTTTATTTAAAATCATATTACCCATATTAAATAACCCATCTCATAGGGTTTGAAAACTCAAATCTCCCTTTCTTTAAATTGGGCAGATTGGGGGTTTTCTTGATTTTTCTTCTAAATTTCTTCATCTACTTAATTCCAAACATTAGTTTGATCATTCTTGGATCATCACTCTTAAAGATTGCTTATTCTTTATACGTTTCTTGAATTTATTATTTTCAGCACTTTAAAATTCAAGAATCGTTCTTTATTGATATTTCTTGTTACTATTAGGCTTTTGGTTCAAGTTTACTTGTTGTAGGAGCTCACTCCTTTGAATCCTACATCATTAACTCTCTTATTTTTCAGCAAACTCAATTGTATCTATGTTATTATAGACTTGGTTACTTGTCCTTTCCTATTTTGAAACAAGTTTTTCCCAACTTATATGCTTCTTTAGCTATTTTTAAACTTCAATGCGAGACATGTGAGTACACCAGACACTATAAAGTCTCCTACCTTATTAGTTCCAGTTGTAGTACTAACTTTTTGTAGTCCACTCTGATGTATGGGGGCTAACTCTAATTGATTTCTTGTCTGGGTTTTGATATTTTGTTACCTTCATTGATAACTATTCTAGAGCTACTTGGGTCTAGTTGAAATCCAAGAGTGATTTGTTCTCTACTTTTTAGTCCTTTCACTATGGTATCAAATGTCTCAAAATGTCTTATATGTCTCCCGATAGATGTCCATATCTAGCAGGCCCGATACAACATATTATCTATACTAACATGAAACATTAACTATATTATGAAACTTCAATTTTCAGTCGATGTGTTAAGCAAATATTCCCCTTTCACAATGTATTTTGCCTATTGTCAACATTGTATTATGTTAAAAAATCATATGAAAAATAGAAAGTCCAAGGAATTTAGGAGGGAGAGGAAGAAGAAGAGAAGAAATAGGAAAATGAAGAAATCCAAGAGTATCAAAATAAACTATCATTCCTAATGAATCTATTTGTTCTCCTATGTTTATGTAGTTAGATTAGAATGTGCTTCCTAAGTTTCCACAATTTTTTATAATATTTCTGTATGACATTTCCGATATATGTGTTATTTTGTCCCAACTTACATTTCTACTGACATTGACATTTTGAACCTACTAGATGGTTGACATTCAATATGCCACCAAGCTAAAGATTCTTCAGTTTGACAATGGAGGAGAGTATATGTTAAAGGACTTCTCGTCCTATCTCTCCTAGCATGGTATGATTCATCAAACCACTTGTCCTTGTAATTTGGAACAAAATAGTGTTGTTAAAAGAAAGAATTGACATCTTATTGATATTACTCGAGCCTTACTCCTTGGTATGAATGTCCCAAAAGTGTTTTAGTCTGATGCCTTGTTGCCTGTTGCCCACTTGATGAATCACATGCCATCTCATGTGCTTAGGTTTAAATCGCCTTTTGAGAATCTTTTCAGATCGTCTTCCTTATCCTGCCTTCCTCGTAAAGTATTTGGATGTGTTTGTTATGTTCACATACCCAAGTATGACGGGTTTAAACTTGATTTTAAAGCTTGTAAGTGCATATTTTGGGGTAGGCTTCTAGCTAAAAAGGCCATAAGTGTTTTCTTTCTTCCTTTGCAAAACGTTTTTTTTATGGATGTGATCTTTCATGAGTGTGTTCTGTTTTTTTCCTCCTCAAAGACTGCTCTTTTGGGGGAGCATGTTAGTGAAGAGGCGTTTTCTTTTCTTTTGCCTATTCCTATATACGCCTCTGATGTTGGCTGTAGGACGGATGGTGGTTTGGGATGTAGTGTCAATGGAATAAATAAGGGGGAGACTGTGGTTATCAAAGATTTCTTGAAAGTGTACTCAATGAAGAAGAAAGCTACATGTGATAGTCTTCATGTGCTTCTCCAAGAAGCCTCTTCTTATCCATCTTTGAACACAGGTAACGTTCTTGATTCTATTGTGATGATTCTCATCTTTTTATTTCTCTTAGGAAGGGAGTTCAATCTTGTACCCAACATCTCATTGCTAACTATGTTTCATACGATTCTTTATCTCCATCATTTCGTGTTTTTTCTATCTCCCTTTTTGTACTTTTATTCCTTACAGTGTGGTAGAGGTTCTTCCCAACCAAATTGGAGAAAGATCATGGAAGAAGAGATGAAGGTGCTTGAAAAAATATACATGGGATTTTGTATATTGTCCAAGAGGCAAGGAATTTGTAAGATGCAAATGGGCCATCTCAGCTAAAATTAAACCAAACGGTGCAAAGTTGGTGGCAAAAGGTTATACCCAAACATATGGGATTGACTATTAAGAAACCTTTGTACTGGTGGTAAAAATGAACTCTACAAGAGTCTTGATATATTTTACCATGAATTAAGAATGACTTTTCTTTCAACTTGATGTGAAGAATGCATTCCTTTATGGAGACTTGGGAGAAGGTTTATATGTGGCAAACCCTAAGTTTTCAATCAGTATATGGAAATAAAAAGTGTTTCGATTGAAGAAAGATTTGTATGGGTTAAAGTAGTCTCCAAGAGCTTGGTTTGAGAGGTTCCGATATGTTATGGTGAGGAATTGGTATAAGCAATGCCAAACGGACCATACTTTGTGAAGCATCAGGGAGGAAAGGTGATAGCTCTTGTTGTGTATGTTGATGATATTGTGGTTACATGGAATGACCCTTGTGAAGTGCTACTTAGGGAAGGAATCTGAGATTAAAGATTGTGTTAGTCGAGGTATTTCCTTGGGATTGAAGTGGCTTAATCCAAGAAAGTCGTCTTTCTATCACAAAGAAAATGTCTTAAACCTCTTATAGGACACTAGTATGATGGGTTGTAAACCGTGTGACATAAATAATAAGCTATGGGAAGATGAAGAAACTAGGTTGATTGATGCATGAAGATATTAGAAACTAGTAGGAAAGTCGATCTACATATCCCTTACTAGACCTAACTTTTCATTTACTGTGGTGAGTCAATTTTAAGCATGCCCCCACTATTGTGCATTCAGAGGCCGCATACTGGATTATTTGTTATTTGAAAAAGAATCTAGGCAAGGGTTTATCATGTAAGAAGACAGGAGATTTTCTTGTGGAAGCATACACAGATGTAGATTAGGTTGGCATTGTGTCCGACAGAAGATCCACATCAGGTTATTGTATGTTTCTTGGTGGAAATGTTAGTTACTTAAGAAGTAAGAAATAGGCCGCAGAGGTAAGATCGAATGTTGAAGCATAATTTAGGTCCATAGCTCATGGGATCTGTGAACTCCTATGTTTTAGAGGGCTATTGACTGATTTGGGATTTCCAATCTAAGGTCCAATGAGTTTGTACTATGATAACAAGACAACGATCAATATTTCTTACAATCTAGTACAACATGATAGAACCAAGCATGTGGAGGTAGATCACCACTTCATCAAGGACCCACCTATTGCTAGGTCCTGTTTGTACTCCTTTTGGTAGGACTTACAGTTAGCTTGCCAATATTCTAACAAAGGGGTTAATCAGTGCTCATTTTTCCTCTATTGTTAGCAAGCTAGAAATGTGGGATCTCTATTCTCTAGCTTGTGGGGGGAGTGTTGGAGATCATAGTTGTAGTAGTTCTTGTACATGGGACAAAGTCATAATTATAAGTATATAGAGGGGTTAGATAGTCCTTTATTGTATTTGTATTTCTCTTGTATGGTGTTCCTTTTATTTATAGTATATCACATGTGTAAAGAATATATTGTATAAGTTATAGAGAAGAGTACGCTTACTCTCTTAAGTATTTTTCTCAAACCTTCTTTCTTCCTTCTTCTTGCTCCATGCAACACAAAACCCTAATCCTATACAAATAATTCTTTAATTCCGATTTACAACTTGGAAACTAACCAACTCTCTCAAAACCTTAAGGTGTTATGAGAGACATAAATTATATATTCCAACACCCCCTCAGGAAGAACATTGTTTTCTTGGGAACACACTTGTGGAGTCAGGCACAAGTCCACACAATGCATACACATGTGCACACCACTAGATTCGGCAAAATATTTCCACCGTGATTCAAACTCACAACTTAGCTTGGCTCTGATTCCATGTTAACAATAAACTAACCAACTCTTCCACAACCTTAAGGTGTTAAGAGAGATACAAAAGAATATATTTCAACACATACATTGGCTATTCTCACTTTACCACGACTAGAACAAAGAATATAGGAAGAAAAAAGAGAGGGTATACTAGACTACTAGTCATATGATGAGTAGCTCCTGAATTGATGATCTAATGATTGCTAGAAACTAGAACAATTATAGTGAGAGATGATGTTGTACTTAATAGAGCAAAGTTGGAGGAAGGCGTTGATGAGGAAGGCTCCATATGACACATATATAGGCAAAAAATCCTTAATCTCTTAATGAGAAAGAGTCTCATCAGAAGGAATTGTAAGGGTGGATGCTGGAGTTGACTATGAAGATATAGAGGACATAGTGTGCACTGGATTGTCCACCTCCAAATCTACCACCACCTCTACCACGAGCAGAAAAACTTCGTTGAAAGGATCGAGTCTGTTGCTCTTAGGGACATCTAGTGTGGCATGAGTAGTCACAATGCTCACACTTATGGCGATTTTTCTCATTTGGAACAATACTGATGCAGACAACACAAAGAGACTTATGTATGTGTCATCACATAATAGGGCTAGATTCAAGTTTACATGTTACGTGGGGTTATTTAGGGTCTTATAGGGGGTAACATTTGTTTTATGTGTTCATGTAATAAGGCCAGAAGTGCCAAAAAATGTTGGGTATTTTTAGAGTAATCCCGTTTTTTTATGTTTATCCCACTTTTTATAAGGTCAAAACTTGCCCTTTTGGGTTGATTTTGGTGTTATTAGATAGGTTATTCAGTTATCTTTCTATGAGGCCAAGATTATGCAATTCCAAGGTGATTTGAGAAAGTTATGACTAAATTACTAAGGGGGTGTAAGTAAAAAGGGAATAATTTTTTTTTTTTTAGAAAGTCATAAGTTTTAATAGTTTAAACTTTA
The DNA here is from genome assembly GCA_025762735.1 of Platanus orientalis. Taxonomy (NCBI): domain Eukaryota; kingdom Viridiplantae; phylum Streptophyta; class Magnoliopsida; order Proteales; family Platanaceae; genus Platanus; species Platanus orientalis. The sequence goes on along the minus strand of JAOXJP010000008.1, from coordinate 9,676,527 downwards.
GGAAATTTTATGTTTTGGAAAGCCTAGGGATTAGGATAGCTTATGTAACAAGTTTTATAAATGTTTTTAGCAAGTTCAGGATTTTAGAAAGTGTGTTTTAGGAAACTTTAAATTTTAGAAAGTTTAGGCAACATGTTACATGTATGTTAGAATGTTTCTTTATTTATAAAGTTCTAAATTCTTTAGGTTGTAAGTCTATTTAAAGGCACACCTTCCTCCATTATTTTGACAGTGAATAATAAATAAGTTATTGAAGATTTTGGTGTTCCCAAGATAGGCTATGGGCTTGGTATCTTTTTCTCCAAGGGTTGGCGCCATCTCTTAGGCTCCCCTTTCTCTCCATGTGTGTTGTAGCACAAGGCGCACACTTGAGTACTCACCATCCCTCTCCCTCTCTCCTTCTAGGTAAATCTCTTATCTTTTTATTTCTCTTAGTTTCATTTTCTATTCTCTCTTTGTCTCCATTCTCTTATTTTATTATTCTTCTTCCTCTTCTTAAACCTCCATTAAAGCACCTTCAAGTTTTTGAATTTCTTTGATTTAACCCATCAACTCTTATCGGAATTTCATGAAATTTTAACTATAGAACCCTTGAATATGTCAGATACGGCTATAAAAATTTCATAATTTTCTGACACATTAGAGGGGTAAGTAATTTTCAGATTTAGTCCAAAATTACATAAATACCCTTTTAAGATCTTATCTTCTATTTTCTCCTCCTCTTCTATTCTAAATCCTTATAATCTTCTTTTTGTGATTTTATTTTCTGATTTTAAAATTTTTGTGGCTACTTGGAAGTACTGAATTCAATTCTTAAAAAATCTTGCTTCTGCACTTTAAATCTAACCATTGTTTAAGGGTTTTGGAATTATTCTACATAATTTTTGGTATCTTCTCCATCGTATTGCATCAAATACCCATTTGCCCTGTACCCTTGTTACGGGTGCCAATACCACCAACCAAGGCCACCCCTAGAGCTGTCAAAGAGCTGAGCTAGCTTAGCTCATCTCAGAGCTCGGCTCGGTAAGAGCCGAGCCTGAGCCTTGTTTTAAGCTTGGTGTGTCGGGCCTGAGCTTTGATTAAAGCTCATTTATTAAATGAGCCTGAGCCAGGCTTCACTATGCTCAGCTTGTTTAGGCCTTGGTTTAATTAATAATCTTATAATAAAATTATATATATTAACAATCATAAAGTATTAATAAACACGTTAGGCTAATGGACCATTAGGATATTAGGTCTTTTTTTTTTCTTGTGAGCCGAGTTGAGCTTGAGCTTATCTGCACGAGCCCAAGCTCGGCAACTCAGCCTTGTCACAAGCTTGAGCCGAGTCCGAGCTGAGCTGGGCAAAGCTTGGCTCGTTGACACCCCTAGCCACCCCTTAGTAAAGAGAAAGCTAAGGTTGATCTCTCGACCGAAGATGACTGGAGCATAGCACTTTGCCACCTTTTCTCTCTATGTAGTTGGACCAAATTTTGTTTGTACTTTGGTTTAGTCTTGCCAAGAAATCAAACACCCAATCCTCTTCCATGATGGGCTGCATCATCTGTCAAATTAGTTGCTGGAAAGGATCGGTAGTGGTCAATTTTCTTCCTTTTACAATGGAGGACTGAATAGTAGGCAACTACGGCATGTTTCCCAGCTCATCTTCCACACACTGACGTAGCTCATACATATGGTCTATTGACTCACTTTGGAGCAGGTCTAGGTCACTGAGTCCCAAATATCTTTTGCAAGTTAGTGCTACTGATGTTTGGCTGCATGGAGTGAATCAACTACAACATTACCAATGCATTTCGCCTCTCCATTTTGGGAAGGAAGAATAATCTGACTTAGGGGCTTTGACCTCACCTGTAATGTATTCCTATTTACCTCTGCCCATAATTGTTAACTAGACTGATTGCGACCGTGGAGAAATATTGGAACCATCAAGCTTCAAAGTGGTGATTTGTGCACTGAAACTATTAGTCTGCCCACCACTGCTGCATGCTTCAGAAGAGCTCGTAGATTGACTAACCTCTGACATACTGGAACTTTCAACAGTAACTTCACTTAATTTATACACCAAATCAGCTCTGATTTAGACAAATCAGAAGACACACTAGTAGAACAAGCACAATACGGCACAAATCTGGACAGCCCAAGAGAGGGTTTGATTTTCACAAGAAACCATAAACAACACAGCTAAACACTAATACTGGGCTACACAACCCTATCTTCTCAACTATGGGGGTGTGATCAACCCAAAAAGTCCCCAAAACGCATCACTAATTCACTTAGAAGGTCACCCAACAATTACAGAGCCTTCCACAGGCTTTGACTTGCATGCCCAAGGTTACACAACCCACTGGCTTCAATGCTTAGATTATAAAGCTCTTAAATCACGGAACACATCAAGAAAAGTGCTCCACAGCAGCAACAATTTGTAGTGTACACCCATACTTGATATAAACATTGTCAATCATTCTCAAAACAACAACCAAATGATCATATCATGCGCTGCATACAAGACTGAAGCTAAAAAAACAAGGAAAAAAGAAAAACTGCTGACGGTAAATATAGTGTAGAAAACTTGTCACCACCACTTCAAATATCAGCCAATTGACCTGTGATTTGATTTAAACTGTTCCTCAAATAAAAATGGATCAATCATGACCAACAGTCCCCACTATCACAGCCTCATACAACCACACCACTGGATTAACTTAATTATATGGTAATTGATAGCGACATGATAATTTAAAAATGTGAATTTATGTTTTTTTTTAAAATAACTTTTCGAAATATCAATGAATATTTACAAAATTTATGCAATATTTTCAATGTTTTACGAGTTGTACAGTATTTTGACACGAGATGTCTAAGATTTTCAACATGTTTCTAATTTTTTAGTGAATAGCATTTCTACAGACACCGACTTTTTAAACCTTGTTTATAGGGTAAGTGGGTCTTTTGGATGCTCTCTGATCTATCTCCTAGCTGTTTGGACTCTTTTTGAGTCTGGTTTTGGGATATCTCATCTCTCATGTACTTCTCTCTTTTCTTTATATATATACTGGTCAAAGAAGAAAAATGTAGAAAAAGAAAGCTGGAGGGGAAAAAGAAAAACGCCTATATGCCATTTAATATTTCTTTCCTACATGACCTGCTTAATCAATTTCTAGACAGGAGTCTGATGCCTTTCTGTTCAATTTTAATTCCCCTTTTCCCCCCCACCCCTTTACATGTATCTTTTTCCAAGCATGGAAATTCTGTTGTTTGTTTTAGGTAATATTTGACTACTTGGGCAAAGTTGTTCATGCAAGCACACATTTTGAAGAGTGAGCTGGTGGAGCCATCCACCATTTCCTTCCTTTGACTGTGAAGATGTCTCAATTGCTAAAGATTTCACAGATGATAGTTGCATGGATCAATGTTTCCTGGGAATTCTTTCAGCTCCTCTATATGAACATATCCATTATGATTGTTGTGTAAGGTTTTGTCCTCAATGATACTCCTAAGAAAGTTTACTTTTTAGCATGAACACATTTCTGGTGACTTCATAGTAAACCCCTCTTATGCCTATTTTTGACACTTAACGGTATTGGTTTTTTTACCCCACTTATCCATGTGTTACCCATCTTAAAGCTATGTGTTGGTTTAGTCACACTCAACATTATTATCTTGCAAATGCCCAATATGATCATTCTTTGCTGCATGGTGAAGTTGATTGCTGACTCTCATACATGTGCAGGAGCATTTGTTGATTGTATGTGAACTTCTTAAGGCAAATTTATATGAATTTCACAAATTCAATCGAGAATCTGGAGGAGAGGTTTACTTTACAATGCCTAGGTTGCAGGTATGTATGATGCTAGATTCTTTCTAAAGTCGAAGCCCTTTGTTCACAATTTGTCACTGCACTGTTCTGGCATATGACCTGTTATGAGGTTTTATCTGTGCAGTTGATTACTATTCAGTGTTTGGAGGCACTACAGTTTTTGCATGACCTTGGTCTTATTCATTGTGATATGAAGCCTGAGAATATTTTGGTAAAGAGCTACAGTAGGTGTGAGGTGAAAGTCATTGACCTTGGAAGTAGTTGCTTTGAAACAGACAGTCTTTGCTCGTATGTTCAATCTAGGTCCTATCGTGCACCAGAGGTTATTTTGGGACTACCTTATGATAAAAAAATAGATATATGGTCACTTGGCTGCATCTTGGCGGAACTTTGTACTGGAAATGTAAGTTGTACAAGCCTTTGTTGTTTTTGTCATGATCATCATAATTATCATTGTTATTCTCCTTATTCTGTTTTTGAGAGTGTTGGTAATAGGTTTTGAGGAGCTGAAAATTTTGGGCCATTTTCTCTTTTAATTGAAACAAGACGAGAATGGTCAGTGTGCTGCTGAAATTCTCCCATCAGAAAGACTGGTTTACTCCAGCACTCTGTGGATGATAATTTTAACCATGACTGGATTACCTAGATAAACAATGTTGTGGATTAACTAGGGGGTGATGTAGGATATTGTGGAAATCAAGATTCCTACACTTCTTTAATTATAAC
>JAOXJP010000008.1:9640883-9654866 GCA_025762735.1 Platanus orientalis | reverse complement strand
ATCTATCCACTAGTGTCCATGTACATGCAGGGCCTACATCTGCAGATCTCACAAGGTCTATGCTTCCAACATTATCCTTTGGTTGACGAGGATATCCAGGCAACCTAGCAGATTTCAACGTCAGGCCATGACTTCCTCACCACCCAGGACATCACACCAGATCTCACCATCATGATCCAGAGGCTTAGAGGGTTCATTAACCTAGCCTAGGATGGATCAATGCTTCAATTGCAAGGGCTATGGACATCACAAATCTCAATGTCCAAGCAAATTTTTGGGGCTTGCAGAAGAGGATCACATAGAAGAGGAGGTTTATGAGCCAAGCGCAGAATTGATCTTAGAGGCTGAAGTATTAAAGAAAGAGGAAGCCAGATAAAGAGCCATGATATGGTTTATAGGACTTCTACATTGTATGCTTGATAGGCAAAAGATAAATTTAATGAAGCCCGAGACGAAGATTGTATGAATTTTAGAGGGTTAAATTGATGTAATCAGGTCATAGAACCATAGGGGAGAGGTTATTGCAAGTTAGGGGAAATTTAGAAGGTTTTTTAAATTTTTTTTATTTAAGTTTAATAGGGTTTTAGTGCTGGCCATACAACCAAGGGTATTTTGGTCCAAAGTTGTAAAAAATGCTTATAAAAGCCTCTTATTCCATTGTGTACAATTAGTTTGATGAATTTAATCAAATTTAAATTGTTTAGAAGCCCACAACTGGAGCTTGGATTCACTCTCTACCTCACGGTTTTAGGTGAGTTCTACTTTTTTCTTTCTTCTTTCTTCTTTTCTCTTCTCTTCTTCTCTCCATACACCCCTTCTTTTCTCTCTTCTTTTTTTTCTTTAATCTTGTCGAAATTTTTTGGTTTCTTTAATCTTACATCATCTTGCTCTTTTCTATAATTCTTTTGCACTCATATACTCTTTTCTACATAATCCTCTTCATTCTTTTTTTCATCTTCTTGAAATCCTAGTTGATGAAAATTTTCTAGCAACATACCGTCTTTGATTACTTCTATCTTTTCCATCAAAATCCAATTCTTTGCAAACAAGTTCTGCATAACCATCTCAACCTATCCATACGACTTTCCCCAATTTCCCAACCCTAGAAACCCTTTTCTTGAATTTTTTTCCAAATTTTTAAAAATCCTAACCAAAAAACCCACCCCTTTTTTTACCGTTCCATCATAGAATCATTTTCTTTTACAAAACTACTTCCCTATATAAAATAGAGGGGGCAGCTGGGTGTCCCATAAAAATTAGGGCAGCAAATTTGAAAACCCATCAATTTGGGGATTTCAGCCATCCTTCAAATTCCTTCTTTCTTTTTTAATTTTTCCTTCAATTTCTTCTAATTCTCCATCTCTCCTTATTAATTGAAGTATCCTTGAGTTGATTTTATCAATTCTTGCATTTATTTAATCAAGATTTGATTTCTTGAATTATGTTCTTTAAATTTTCTGCATACATTAATTTCAAGAATCAATCTTTATTACTTCAATAATTTGTTTAGGATTTTACTCCATTAATTCTACGTCAGACTTTCTCTTGATTTCCCTTCTTCCTTGATATCTACTGGTTTTAGGGTTAAACTTATATTTATATAATTCGATAAATCAAATCTTATCATAAATTTGTGAAATTTTGAACATAGTACCCTTATAGATGTCAGAATCCACCTGGAAAGTTTTCGTACTTTTTTGATGCATGACCATGAGTATTTTGGTCATTTCACATTCTGTCCTGCATTTCCAGAATTACCCTTCTAATCTATTTCTCTTCTACTCATTCTATCATTCTTTTTGTGTTAATTTCTCTTTCTTTAAAAGTGTGGTTGTCTTGGTGTGATTCAATTTGAATCTTGGTTTAATTTTATTCTTGCTTCCGCCACATCACTTTGGGCTTTCAATTGAGCTCTTGCTATTATCCTACATCAGTGTCCCTGATTGATTTTTTTTTACCCTACATCAGTGTCCCATGTTTTTTCTCTACTTCACCTTAGAGGTCTGGTATGTGGTTGCTTATCCAGATTTTTTCATTTTTTATTTTTAGGGTTTTCCTACTGTTGCCCCTGCTTCCCTTACTGTTGTTTACTTGAGGCTGAAAATGAGCGAAATACCTCCATTATTCTTTGCCACTCGCTTAAACCCTTATTTTGATTGTAGTTGATTTATTCTTACTGAAATGCACTAATCAAATGATTTCAACAACAAATGCCCATAAGAATTGATAATAGTCACCATAGAAATAATAATTAAAAAAAAACTCATATTTGTTTCTCCATCTCCAAAACATCTCGTTTCCTTGTATAGAAAAGCCCCAGGGACCTCTTTGCTCTGTTCTCTTTTTATTCTTACAATTTTGAAGTGGAGTCAATGCACCCTTTTTGCTCATTGAATTGGCTATTTTGTAATGGCTTCAGATTTTCTTCCACCCAATCTTATTGATTTCCCTTAAGAAAAACCATCAATCAAATGTAACTTACAATGGGTTCTAGATTTTTTTTTGTTGGAATCTTCCTCACAAGCACTTTATTTTCCACTCTAATCAGGTCAAATAACTATATTATTTTCATTTCGGACTCTTCTTTGTGTTGCTTGCCATCACCCTCCTTTGATTCATATACCAAATAGTATATGAATATTGCCATCACCCTTCTTTGCAGTCTTGTCTTTTGGATGTTATCCATATTTCTAGATACCAAGTAGTCTTTGTGTTAATATGCTTTATGGTTTATACAGTGTTGAGGAGAAATTTCTTCACGAGTAAAATTGTGCAAGGGATGTTCAGAAACATGACAGATACCCAGAGAGAGAGAGAGAGAGGGGTTGGAATTTGGACGGGTTAATTCTATCTTGGTCAGGTCAGTGAAATGAATCGACTTTAATGTCATAAAAAGTTTTTCCTGTTGGTGGTTAAGATATTATAATGAACTCTGTTTTTCTATGTCGGTTCAAGTGAGTCGAGATCAGGCTGAAATTTTAAGTTTCCAAGTTCAAGTTTCTGGGCATAATCAACGTGGTCCTGATTCTTGATTTGGGTTTGAGTAATTGAATCTGCCATATTAATATTGGTTAGTATTATCTAAACACTGTTCAACTTGTTCTATGTGATATACATGTTTACAAAGCACCTACTTATCTGTGTTACTAACTTTGGGTTATTATCTGATTTTCTTTTGGGAGTTGATTGCAGCTTGAGGTGGAGCCTGCTCTCCCTTGTTCTACCGGAGGTTGTTGGTAGCCACTGATTTCCATTTGCTACATAGGGAAGCTGTAATGAACAAGTTACTAACTACTAATTGAGCAAATTGAATGTAACATGCTCATGATGTTGATGGCAACACGGTTATTCCTCTTCGTTGGAGATTCTCTTCCATTAAGAAAGTTATTTTGTGTCTCTAGGACAGTTAAGATTCACACGAGTCTGCAGTTCCGTAGCCGGGTTGGTCGTGACAATGGCCCCCTCACTCTTGCAAACCTTGGATTCAAGTGCGAAGTTGAGACAGCAAAGAAGGACAAGACCAATAAACTTGGGCAAGAGAATCTGGCTATTGAAGGTTATAAAGGTAAAGTAAAGCCAGTTAGAAGTAGTGGGATTAAAGATGTTGAGATAAAAAGTCCCCTCAAAGTAGAGGCATCCCCATTTGCTGCAAAGACATTTTCTGAGCTGGATCTGTCGCCTTTGGTAATAGAACGGTTAGAGAGGGAAGGCCTAACCGTTCCAACTGACATTCAGTCTACAGCAATTCCTGCTATTTCAATGAATCGTGATGTTGTAATTCAGTCCTACACTGGTTCGGGAAAGACTTTAGCATATCTCCTTCCCATTCTGTCTGAAGTGGGGCCACTGAAGAAGAAACCTACCAATGGAGAAGAACCTGTAAAGAATACTGGTATAGAGGCTGTTATTGTGGCACCTTCAAGGGAGCTAGGTATGCAAATTGTGAGAGAGGTTGAGAAGCTGTTGGGACCTGGAGACAAGAAGCTAGTTCAGCAGCTGGTAGGCGGTGCAAACCGATCAAGGCAGGAAGAAGCTCTGAAGAAAAACAAGCCAGTAATTGTTGTGGGAACACCTGGACGGATTGCAGAGATCAGTGCAGCTGGGAAGCTGCACACCCATGGCTGTCATTTTCTTGTGTTGGATGAAGTCGATGAGCTCCTTTCCTTCACTTTTCGTGAGGACATACATAGGATATTGGAACATGTTGGGAGTTCCAGTGTGAACCCATCCAGTGGCCCAAGGAGCCCGCTTTCTAGGCGGACTGAGCGTCAGACCATCATGGTGTCAGCAACAGTGCCTTTTTCAGTGATACGAGCAGCTAGAAGCTGGGGACGGGACCCTCTTCTTGTCCGAGCCAAAAGCATTGCCCCACTTGATTCTGGCCCTGCATCTGGACCTGCTTCTTTATCAAGCCCTACTTCCAGTTCCGCATTGAACACAATGATTCAAGGAGTTGTGGAGAGCTTACCACCGGCCTTGAAGCACTATTACTGCATGACAAAATCACAGCATAAGATTGATACCTTGAGGAGATGTGTCCATGCACTCAATGCCAAGTCCGTGATTGCTTTTATGAATCACAATAAGCGGCTAAAGGATGCAGTGTTCAAGCTAGAGGCTCGTGGGATGAAAGCTGCAGAGCTGCACGGGGATCTTGGCAAGCTTGCCCGGTCAACAACTCTGAAGAAATTCAAGAATGGAGAGGTGAGAGTGCTAGTGACAAATGAGCTATCAGCAAGAGGGTTGGATGTGTCAGAATGTGATCTTGTGGTTAATCTGGATCTGCCTACAGACTCAATTCACTATGCACATCGGGCCGGCCGGACAGGTCGTCTTGGCCGGAAGGGAAATGTTGTCACCATATGTGAGGAGCCAGAGGTGTTTGTCGTGAAGAAGCTGCAAAGGCAGCTTGGTGCTCCTATTCTGGCTTGTGAGTTTACAGAGGGCAAGATTGTTGTGTCCAAAAAAGAAGTAAGAGAAGACCTTGGAGGGGTGGTAAGTTAATGAGACCTTTCTTTTTCCTTTCTCAGAATTTGTTCAGTTAGCCAAGAAGATGTTGTGGATAATTTGTTCTGTTATATGTAGTGTTTTGTATTTCAGCGTTTTTGTATTTTTATCATTTTAACTTTTTATTCTAATGGGCATTTATTTTTTTGAATATGAGGGGTATGGATGTAAGAACTCCAATTATGTAGGGGAGTTGATGCGAAAACCAAAAAAAGAAAGGGTTGATACAAAAACGCCACGATTTTTTTTTCCTCGATAAAAAAAGAAATAAAAAGCCAAACAAAGAGGGGATGAATGAAGCATTCCCACTACCACCCAGCCCGCACAAATAAAAGTTATCTTAATCCAATAGCTGAATCTCAATCCCTATTAACCACCCCTCTATACTTATTTATAATTATAGGGTTCGATCCATCAAAATTTTCACATAAGTCAATGGCTCAATATATCTGGTAAGTTGTTGGATCCCAACTTAAAAATAAGTTGATTCTCTACTCTCCCTCCTACTTATGACTTATGCATAAGTAACTTTTTAATTTGCAAACCAAATGCAAAAACACAAGGACTTATGATTTCTAGAGTGCTAGAAGTCACAAGTTGCTAAAAATAAGTTTATCCAATTGCTACCTAAATATCATAAGTAAATGCTATTTAGATTGGGCTATGGAACATCCATGACAACAGCCATAAAAAATGTCAACGATAGTTTTTACTTAGATTCAGTTGGTATAATGATTAATAATGTTGGGGAGGATGAATACTAGCACTAAATTCATGAATATATAGCCTAATATATCATAACATAATGACCGACACTTTAACTATGTGGAGGACCAATATTACAGTTGCCTAGCACAGAAGAAAGGCAAGGACTTCTAACAATTTTAAAACTCCATGTGGTATTGAGGGCCCAAAAATTTAAGAAGTTTATTAAGTGATTTTTTTGTATTTTGGTGTATAAAAAAAGGAAGAAGAAAAAATAACTTATGGTAATGTAGCATGTATTCTTGTCAATATGACAAAACCTATGCTAGTCCCTCATTCATCTCTTATTATATAGATGCGTTATGTATTTTTTGAGCCCTAAGCATGTAATTGTACTTAATTTAACATACATTGAAGTTCCATTGAAATGTTTTACTTGTTTCCAATGTATCTCCTATATTTTCCTTGTTTTCATAGCTTTTCTATTATTCTGAAGACAATTTAATGATTTTTTTTCTTGAAATTTTCAAAACTTCAAAGTAAAATGTCCACCAAACTTGATGTAGTGCAATAGGTAGCCAATGACTTAATGAAGCTATGTGTTAGTGCAGTGGAAACAGCCCTGATATACCACATGAATGGATATGGGCTCAAACCACTCATGTTCAATATAATAAACAATAATGCATCAATAAAGAAATCAACAAGCACACAAAACGAGGATTTTTACGTGGTTCGGATCTTTGACCTACGACCATGGGTGAAATCCATTCTTCACTATAAATCATATAAATCGGAATAGGCCCACCAATTTTCTCAATTTAAATCCAAGCTCCAAGAAAACTTGAGAACTTGTTACACTCATAACTCTCTTTCTCTCTCTCTCTCTCTCTAATCTCACTTTCTCTAACAACTTGGAGAAGACCCTATTTTTTCACCTTGAAGAAACCTCCAAAGAAAGACCCTAGAGAAGAAAAGTCAAAAGACAAATCACCACTATTACTTGATAAACTCTCTTAAATAGAGAGTGCTTCTCACACATCCCTACTCCTTTGAGTACAAGGAAAGGGCACTCATAATTAGGAACTTTTAATAGAAGTTTAAATCTTATATGTTGGATTTCTCTCCAATCCAATGACTAAGAAACAAGATAAACACAAAAACTTCCACCTTGTCCTATTTCACACAGTCACAACATAGATATCATGTTGTAGTATGCTCCACTTGTGGTATATAGACAACACTCCACCTTAGCCCATATTTTGAAACCACCATGGTGAAAACCTTGAACTTATGCTTTTTGGTGAACTATACACTACATATGCCTAGAATGCACCTCCACCTCAAACTTGAATCAAATTACCCATTTTCTTTAATCGCAAAGAACAATTGGCACTGTAGAAGCACTACTACACATATCATTGAATCAATTCGATTTTGATTCCATCTGACTTGATCATAATTTGACCAATGCACATGCATAGTTATCCCGATTCGACTCACCTAGTCAACTCTAGAGAGGACCTCAATTTGTCTTTTCTAATTGTAGGAATTATTCATTATCAGTTTCCACTTGAAAACCTATAACACCTAACTCTATCCCAACTATGAAAGAGATCATGGACAAGTGGTTGTTAATCAATGAACTCCATTTTTAGCTCTTTATTTGGGTTAAAGGAATATATTAATTACTATATTCCTAATCAAACAATACAAACCATCACACTTCTCTTCTTTCATCAGGACCAAACAACCATTTGTGATTTTCATGGAACAACATGTAGCTGAATATTGAAAGCCACATGCAACACCAAATTTTGTTGCAAAAATCTATGTTCAAATTACCCAATTGTTATCTAGTTGGTTTATTATTTTATGTTGGGGGACTTTCATTCCAAGCCTCACGTATGAGACTTGTTAAATTGCAATTGCTTCCATAAGGATACAACAACCTTTGATTAACACTTCTCATTACTCTATGTAATCAAGCAATATATAACTTAAAGAAAAATAAGAAAAAGAAGAGAGGAGAAAGAGCAACTTTTCATAGATATCTTTTTGCTAGAAAATATGGTACAACAAATTCTTGAATACTTCCTTACAACTTGTTGTAATATACATGTATTTACCTAGCATTTTTCATGCTTCTTGCTTGAGTCTTGAGCATTCTTGACCGTCTTCTTGGTTTTGTCAAGGTTCTAGAACATGCAACACCTTGGGGAAGAAGAACTTTAATACTTAGAAGCTTGAGAGTTGCCAAGTTTTTAGAAGTAAATGAATAGTACCCTAGCATGGAAGTAGGGGTTTATATATGCTTTAGTTGATGTAGACTCCTTGTTGGACTTGTAGCTGACTAGCTATTGACGAATCCTTATCCTTGTAACATCCCAAGTCATTGGCTAATAACCCACTTGATCTTTGGATGTTGTAACCGAATTTGTGCTTTAATAATCTTCTTTGGTGTTAGATCTATCAATGGTTGAGAATGACTCCTTAATCACGAAGGAATGTTTGTTTCTCTTATCAAAACCTATATTTGTTGGTTTTGGATAGAGTTTGATGAGACATAGGAGACTTATTGCAGATTGTATCCTAGTTGATTTAAGATTGTTCTCTTTGATGACCTATACGAATTGGATAAGTTGTGCATGCTTTTTATTGTTCCATTACATTTCTAAGTGTTTTAGAAGTCTAAAACAACCTTAGTTGTGATTCCCTATGATCAAATATTATTTTATGACAATTTTGGATTTTTTATCTTCATCAGTCGTGGATGGCTATGGATAGTCATGGATCAAGTTGTGATTCAACTAGTTCAATTGTGATGGGCTAATTCAATTGCAATTTTAAGGAGAATTTTGGTAAAGTTTCCTTAAGTCATTAATTTTTTGTATCAACACCACGGTATTTACCTAGCCTAGTGAATTAGATTCTTTTTCATCTTTAGGACATATGTCATACCTCCCAAAACATGAACCGGTCCAACAAACATCTTAATCTTTACTATCTCAACACTCATGATTTTAAGTGGAGTCGTTACCCAAAGAAACAACACCTGTTTACTTCTCTTTGAACATGTTAAAATATTCTTGCCTAGAGCATATATGAATAAGATGACCCCAATCCACTCATCATGAAAAGTTGTTCATACCTTTGGAGAGACTGTGAGAACATCTCTAATATATCTCTCTCGTTCCTTTGCCATTGGTGAACTGAGATTGTCACATTTCTTATTAACACATTCTAGGAAATTATTCTTAATGTAGCCATATTTCGTAAAATGAAAATATTGCACCTTGCCTTTTCCTCTAGACTTAGACTTGTTTGTATCAAACCTCCTCACAGATGACCTTCCTGTGCAATTCTCCACCTGACTAATTTGTCTCCTCTTAAACTCGTTATATATAAGAGATGCTGTAAATTATTATATGTTTATGTATGTATACTCGAATAGTAATGTTGCCACCAAGTTTTCATAAGAATCATGAAGTGAGGTAAGGAGTAATTGAACATTGTGTTCTTCCTCTGCCTTGACATCAACATGTGTAGTTGAAAACAAAAGTGCTCCAGTATATTTGCACCATCCTCCATCTTCAGCACAAACAATTGTTGCCTTAAACATAGCTTTTTGGTGAGACTTTTTCCTTGTAGATTTTTCCAACTCCTCCCATAAAAACAATGTTGAATCCTCTTCCATAAAATTAAACAATGCATTATCTACAAGACAAAGACGAATTGTGTTGGTTTCCCTCAGGTCTATGTCTTACTAATCATCATCCTCCATCTCCTTAGACTTGCCTTTCTCTCATTGGGTTGCCTTGTACAAATCTTTTCGTATCAATAAACCCTTCAACATTTTTTTGCCAAAGAATCAAACTAACTTTTCTATCAAAATTTTCCATAGAGAATTGACTAATGAAAGGTTTTATTGCTATCATGAATATACAAAAAAATTTAAAAAATAATTCTACTAGAAAAAAATTACTTTTATTCACCGGTTTCTTTCTCTTCCTCCCAAACATGAATCAAAAGATTTGATACCAATTGTAGGTGTATCAGTATGTATCACATGATGGGATATAAGCTTAAACCACTCATGATCAATACAATAAACAATAATGTAAAAACATAGAAATCAATAAGAATACAAAACAAGGTTTTTTATGTGGTTCAACTCTTTGGCTATGTCCATGGGTGCTGTCTATTCTTCACTATAACGTAAAGAAATACAAGTAACAATAAAATATGACATCCATTTTCTTTAGCTCAAACCCAAGCCCCAATAAAATCCAAGAACTTGTTATACCCATAACTTCTCTAACAGTGAAGAGTACCCTTCTCACCTTCTTTTACAACCCAAATAAGATCTTATTTTCTCACATTAAAGAACCCTCAAAAGAGAATACCCTATAAGAGAGAGAAGTCAAAAGACAAGCCATATATCACTTTTTTACTTAAGACACTCTTAAATAGAGAATGCTTCTCACAAGTTCATACTCTTTTGAGTACAAGGAAAACACTTCTAATTAGAAATAACTTCTAATAGTTGCTTAAATCTTATTCATCGGATTGCTCACCAATCAAGTGGCTGAGAAATAAGACAAACACAACATTATAGACTAGCATAATCAAGGAGAATGAGCAATAGGTTCAAGAGGAGGGCGAGAAAATCAGTTTAGTAATTTTAATTAGCAATATAAGAAAGTTTTAAATGTATTTACCATATATGAGAGTCTTTTAGCTAATATACGTTATTGTTTATTTGGGATTAATATTAGGAGAATGTTTCATTTCCTTGTTTATTTGAATTGCGATTAAGAGGATGTCACAGCCTATATAGGAAGGAAAATTTTATTTTTGAGAGTGGTTTTATTTGATTGAATGATATAAAACAAACACATCCTGATGAGTATATTTCTCTCTTTTCTCTTGGTTTTCTTTCCCAAAGAGATGCCATGAGGGTAGCCATGGGAAGGGGTTGTATTGGCTAATGTTAATTGCAAAGTGATGATCATTATCTTTTAGTTACCATAGTATATAATTGACCCAATTTGTATTTGAGTATCGATACTTGTCTTTGATCAATAAAGACATTTTTAGATGGGTTCTTTAAAAATATTGTAAGTGGTCTTAATTGTTTAATTAAATAAACTTTATATGTATATAATTCAATAATTCAAAATCTAGACCATATAAGAGGGTTGGTTGGACAAACTTTGTTGGGTTGGAGGCCTAACTGAGTCAACCCAATAAATTGCATTGTTCTTAACATAAAAATTAGAAGCAAATAGAAAACCTAGTGTTAACACAAATTTTTTAGCGGATTACGTGTGCAGGAGTACTAGTGCCATGTAGGTACAAATTGGACTTACATTTATGACCCTAGGTAGCAAAATAAATTGAACGTCCGGAAGAACTCGAAAGAATTGAATTCCAAAGATTTATCTGGCCACCTTTTATGTTCAGGCAACTACAAGGCTGAAGATTCTTCCTTCTATAGTTTATTTCTTCCCTTATGAACAAGGACTTCTATATTTATACTGCAATAACACTAAGAAGATTAGCAATTTAAGAAAGCAATTAAGAGTTTAAGAATAACTCACATTCAGGATAATCCCAATCATACAACGTAGACAGTTGCAAAACCAATACCATACAGTTAAACAAACTTTGATCAATTGAACAAAAGTTATGATTCACTTCTAGAAATCTAATGGATGAAAAGGAATACTTTTATTTCTAAGAATAGTGGTACAAAGTAAGGATTCTAATTAAGGATTTTAACTATGAATTAAATACAAGAGTAGATTGTTGTTGTGATGATGTGTATATCCTTTTCTAGTGCCTCGGCCTTTTATTTATAATGTTCTAATTCGGTTATAGGCCTTTTGCATGTGTCATTCTCCCAGACCTTCCATCTATTATGTAACTTCTTTCATAACTAAATACTCGACACTTCATCTGATAACTAAATCTTTCGAAATCTTCCAATTGATAACTAACTTCATAGATAATGGCTTGACAACTCATCTTGTAACTAATTCTTTTGAAATCTTCTAATGGAAATAAGACATCTGTCTAATAACTGACTTCATGGATAATGTCTTGACAACTCATCTAGTGACCAATTCTTTTGAAATCTTCCAATGAAAATAAGCCAATATTTGTCTTGTAACCATTTTTTAATGATTCATCTTGATCATATTCTTCCACTTGTAGAATAAGTTATCTTTTCAATTTGAAATTCTCTTAAGGATAGGAATTTCTTATTCCATTTATTATACCACCATGTGGCTCAATCTTAGCCATTCATCTTGGTGGTAATTTTATGGTGTAAACACCTAGTCATGTTTTAGTGGCTTACCTAGGTGGTTAATTAGTTCAATTGAATCGTTTATTGGTTTAATTTGGTTTTTATGTATGTTTCTGTTAGGATCATAGCCCTCTTTATTCGAGTTCCTTGGGATGCAATAATAAATGTGAAAAAAAGCAAACACACTAGAAACCAAAACACAAAGATTTACATAGAAAAACCCCAAAATCGAGGGAAAAACATAAAGCCACACACAAGAACTTTATCTATAATGAAAGATTATAAGCTTTCTCGTTCACACTCTTTCTCTCACATACTCTATCCCATTCCAAAACCTTGAGTTAGAAACCCTTTCTTTAACCTCTTCTCTCATAACCTGAAGAATAAACCATTCTCTCACCTTGAAGAACCCCTTCAACAAGAAAACCCTAGAGAAACCATTTTCACTCAGTCACAAACCTCATCATACAACCCTAAATGACCATAGAGTCTTTATATAAAATTTAGAATTCAACATGGAGTGAAATCCCACTCTCCCACGTACTTTCTAAATCTATTCAGCAAAATCACACCGCTTTTGGACCAATCCACAAAAATGTAAACCAATCTACTTCAGATAGAGCCACAAAATATGGATTGATTCAGGACTTTCTAGTATGTCAATTAGTGTTGCTCAAAAGCTCTGAACTAATCCACCAAAACTTGGATCAGTCAATGACTTTTTTCTTGCATCAGTTTTCACACCCAACAATCTTCCACTTGGAGACTAATGGTCTTCCATAGTGACTATCTCCTGCAACTCTACGATGAGACACCTTCCACCCTGTGACCTTGTAGATCTCCTAGTTTTCAAATCATGCCCCAACCTTGATCTCTTTCGGCCTTTTCGACTTGATATAATTGTTATCTTAGTATTATTATTTTAGTATTCTATATATGTGCACGACACTATAAAATATGAAAATACCTTAATCAAATAAACAAAACTACTTACTTGACTTAGATGATTGAAACTTCACTTAACTTGATCAAGGCTAGTGTTTAACACTATGTCCTTAAGATAGATTTGTCCCTCACACTAGTGCTTATGGTAAATTTAGACGACTACCTCCCAGGATACAATGATCTTCCACACACAAAAGTAGCACTACAATCTATATGTCTGGTGAACCAACTTGTGTTGTACCTTTCTCTTACACTAATACTGACACGGATGCACCATGACACTAATATCTTAACTGAAAATTAAATGAATGAAATGAAGGGACCTCTTATTTATAGATTTTTCATGTCTATTCGGAACAGGTATAGGGACATCGCCTTTGATTTCGAACAGTCACAAATGACCAATAGTTGCAACTTAATAGCCACCTACACATTCGTACGGAACAGACATGTGTGAAAGTGGATGATTTAAGAGACACCTACATGTTTGTATGGAATGGACATGTGTTAATAGGTCTGATTTAATAGCCACATGTGTGTCTATTCGGTTCAACAGTCTTCAAGGGCATAGTTGTAAAACTGTACAAATAGACACAACCCCACAAGGGCAAAACTGTAAAACCTATTCGTAAAGACATGTCCCCCATAGGTGTAACCGATTCTAGGAGAAAGCAAAAGGAAAAATATTAATAAAAATTATATTTATTTATTTTTCTTATTGACTTAACCCAACCCGACCCGGCCTGGTTTGGTTCGGCACTCGTGTGTGTATGTGTTTAAATATAGGCTCGACCTATGTTGGCTAGGTCCTCTCCCAGCCACAAAACAGCGGTACCCCTTGGGGCCCAAACTTATGTTCAACATTAGTGTATATGAACACACAAAATTTTCTAGGCTAGTCCATGTGGGGCTACTCAAATTTCACACACCTTTACCAGTGATTAATTAGGCACTTTTGGAGACAATTTCTCATTCACCCCTTGACAATTTTGAGCATCCAACTATACGAAGTT
>JAOXJP010000008.1:9613215-9626827 GCA_025762735.1 Platanus orientalis | reverse complement strand
GTTTGTAGTTGTGTGTCAACGTCTGTCTGTCCCACTGTGTTGCGGGTCCCACACTAAGGTTGCCACAGTCAATAGGCCCATACGGCTACCAAAAACAAAAAAATAATGATAACTATTGATTGGATACATAACTACATGTAGTATATACCGTATGATGCGGTGAGGATTTTATATGCCAACCCCTAACCTGCGCCGCATCCGCCGCTGTTCATACCGGTGAAAACATCAGTGTCGAAAGTGATTTTCACTTTTTGGGGGAGTGTGAAAACACTGCTGACACTGATGTGGCCCCTCGTTGACATAGGCGTTTGCATACGCCGAGCATAGAAAAGCCTCACCACGTCTGATGTCCTAAAATGGGTCATTCCACTTGGACTCAATAGTTGAACTGCTTTGACTCAACCCAATTCCTTTTGGGATATATGGATCTTGGTTTTAAACCAGTGGATCTAGTAATTCCCAAGCAGTATATGTTAACCAATATTCCTTTCCATAAAAGGGAGTAAATGTCCTGTCCAGGATTTGGTGTCTAGGATACCAGTGGACATCATATAGAATAAAATGAGTGGGAATTTGAAATTTCATCTAACTACTACCCATTTTATTCCATATGACGTCCCTGGTGTCCTGGACAAAACACTTATTTGGTGCATGAAACTATCAGTTGTCTATCACGAGGGTTTGATGTGGTCTGAAATGCAACGTGCGGTCTTGCCAAGTGTAATATTTCGGACACTCCAAATTGGTTTACTAAATTACCTGTGACCGTGTAACAACCCAACCCGTATGGGGGATTATAGACTCTTAATAACAATGTAAAGATGGGCGGGTGATCAGTTATAGCAAATTTTGTTGTATTTTTTGAAGAAAAATAAAAAAAAGCTAATGTTAAGTGAGAGAAAACAAATCTTTTGTTCATAATTTAATGTCCTGGATGGTGTCTTGGGTACACCGAGGGATGTCAAAGGTAGAAAATGGACAGGAATTTGAAATTCCATTTATATGTTCCAGGATTTGTGTTGTCCAAGCTGATGTCCATGAAACCATAGGGGAAAAAGTTAGGTGAAAACGAATCTTACTAGAACTGTACAAACGGTGCCAGGGTGTGGACACATCAGTGCTGAAAAGTGATAAGTGTCCCTCAAAGGGTAAATCACTTTTCTGTACTGATGCACCAGCTCCTCTGGTGCCGTTTGCACAGTTCTCACAAGATTCGTTTTCACATAATCCGAGCCCCACCTGGGGATTTAAATGGAATAAAAAGGACTTTGAAAATTTATCAAAGTCCCATCCAATTTATTCCATTTGAAGCATTCATTATGTGCCTCAGATTTTGTACACACACCGTGTGCTTGGACCAGGGTGCAGATACATCAGTGCCGAAAAGTGATAACCGCATTCCCAAAAAGTGTAAATCACTTTTTGGCACTGATGTGTCCTCATCTCTGATCCATGTGCAGCGTGCACACATCTTTTGTGTACACAGAATCTGACCTCAGCCTGGCACTATCTGAACACAACATTTTTCCCGTTTCATTTAACCCCACCCATTTTCTTCGACGTGTTGTCCCTGGTATCCAAGAATATTTGCTCGCAGATGAAAAAAACATGTTAAATAGAAGAAAAGTAAAAACAATATTTTTGTTCATGTTACGAAAAGTTAATAAAAAACTGGCTACAGTAAATATATCTCTGATGAAAGGTCAACATAAAAAGAAGGCCGGGCACGTGGTCCCAGAAAAGCGATGAAACGAAAACTCCGGTCGTCCTTGGCCCTCCGTTGGTCGCTTTTGCTTTGGTTTGAGTTGTGAAAGAAAAATCCGGAACCACACGCAGTTTAAACAGGTTAATACCCCGTAACTGAAGTCCTCCGCTGTCTCTGCAGAAATGGGAAGATGCTGTGCTCATTTCTGCGGCTTCTGATTTCTGAGACGATAGAGAGAGAGCGACTGTTCAGTCTTCACCCTACACCCTACAGTGTTTGTATCTTGAGAGAGACGAGAGAGTCTGTCCTTAAGCCTTACAACTGTGGCACTGAAAACCATGGCGTTTTATAAGCATTTAATAAAAAAGAGTTACATATCAGCCAAGAAAAGGACCATCTTAATCAAATCCTGTGACCTCTCCCTCTCAATATGCTGCACACTTGTTCCTCAAATTCATTTTCAAATTTGAGGTCGTCCTTGGCCCTTCTATCCGTATCTTTCTTCATGTTCAAACGTCTCCAAATCCTACTAAAAGAAAATCTAACATTTAAATGAATACAAGGAAAGAATGAAAGCAAAAAAGATAAACAAAATTCAACCTGCTTAGTCCTCAACTTTATTGCACTAAACAAAATTACTAGGAAAACTTAATGAAGAAGTACCCATTACAGAAGAATAAATTTTACAGGGAAACATTAAAGATAAGTTTTTGATTAAGAGGAAGAGTAATCAAAAGTGAAAGAGATTATTTCTTTTTTCTTTTTTCTTCTAGTAATTGTTGAGAAAATACAAACACTTCCATAAGAATATATATGACTGAAAATAAAAATAAAAATAAAAAGACTACCCACCCCATAATAGTGGTCTTCTTTTCTTTTACTTAGGAATAAATGAAAAAATAACAAAACGAACACAACATCACAAGTTACAACACTCCGTTAATCAACATCACCAAAGATAATTACAAAACTCACTTGGTATAGTAAAGATAGAAAGAGATAGCTATGTTTTGGAAATCTTTGCTTGATGGATTCGGTTGTCATTCTCTCCCTCCCCTTCTGTTACGGCCGAGGACATGTAACTCACCACAAGGGAGTTCTCATCTGGAGGTGCTGCAGCCAAGCTTGTGGCTTGAAACTGTTGCTTGCAAGCCTGACAAGTTATCTGAAGAATGGTAGACTTGACTTGCTTTGTTGCGTGCTCTTTCAGAATCTGGGCCTTATGAAGCTCATCTTGCGCTTGTTGCCTTAATCTTTTAGCATTTGCAAATTCCTGCTCAGCCAATTCAATCTGCCTGTTCGCCTGCCGTCTCGCTTCTTCTGCAAAGGCCTTCTCCGTCATGGCCAGCTTTAGCTGCTCCCTTGCCTGTTCTTTCAGCCTAGACGCCACCAAAGCTGGTTCTTCTACACCATCTTTGCTTGAACTGGGGTAACTAGATTCATGTTTCTCCCCATTTTCGCATGATCCAATTGAGAGTTGGAGCTGGGTGTTGTCATTTTCGTCGGACTTGGGGGAAACTGAGGCACCCAAGTTGTTAGAGAGGGTCTTCGATGAGGGTAAAAGCTGAAGTTCTAGATTGTGGTGGTGATCAATATTGTTTTGTTCGGAGCGTAAGAAGATGGGCTCTGTTGGCTTTTGCATTTGTAAAGGCCAAGGAACTGTACTGAAATTTGTGTCGCTTGAGGGGCTTGGGCTTGAAGCTGTTCGTGACAAGCAGGCCGGCTGTAGTGTCTGCAATTCAGTCCGGATACGCCCGGCACTGCAAGCGTCTTGGTGTTCTATGAAGCTTTCCACCCTGATAGAAACACAAATTCCGTTTTAGTACGGTTGGATTATATCTGGATTAAATGGGTTTTTTGATTCATGTATACTAGAAATGTGGAATTGGAAAATGATCAGGTGGCTTGATCTTGTTGTTTGTATTGGGGAAGATAAGTATTTATTTGAACAAAACAAAGAAAGAGACCAAGTCATCTTTGGTGCACATATAAAGATAAGAACAACCAAACAATTAGAGAAAAATAAAATAACATAACAAGGGTTTTCATGACACTGGATTTGGGACAGAGAAATTTAAAAATAATAAATAACAAAATCAAGAAATCACGAGTGAATGACTAATTTGGGTTTTTTGGTGTTAGAGTTAAATAGGTTTTTTTTATTTTTGCCTTTTTGGTGTTGACAAGGGATGATTTTAAAGAATCCAGCAAGAAATCAAGTGATTCTCTTTCGTTTTTTTTTTTTCCCTTAATGGATGATGAATGAGTTGAAACAAACCTAAACTGTAAAATCAATCAAACCCGTTTGCTTGGTGTGGCCACCTGCCTTGTTGGATTTCATAAACCAACACAAGATAAAAGTCAATTGGATAATTAGAAATTAAGGAAGAAAGAAGACACGACCTGGAGAACACACGGCCACAGTCACAAGAATGGCCTCGGGTACCACAGGTCTTGAGGTGAGCCTTGTAATCCGATTGAACAGCATATCCTTTGGAGCACTTCTCACAGACCCATTGCTTGTGATTGCTGTGTTTCCTTCTGAAATGCTTTTTTATCCCCACCAGATCCCCGAGCGCGTGGCAAGGGTCATGGTGCAAGCAGCTTGGCTCCGGACACACGAACACCCTCTTCCGAACCTCCGGCGTCTCCCTCTTTAGTAGCTTCCAAGGGACTTTGTGCCGGCGCCGGTGCATCTGAAGGTTCTGATCTCTCTGAAATCCTTGGTTGCAGATCTCACAGACGTAACGGTCCGATTCTAGTAAAGTCTTGGGCGAGAGAGCCACCACCTCGGCATCAGGATCTACACCCATCACAAGAAATGGAACTAGTATCAGATCAAATTAAAAACACATCGAATGAAGCAAAAAAAAAAAAAAATTAGTAAAGTCATAATTGAGAAAAAGAAAAATTGAAAGAGCCAAATCTTATCACCTGGAGTTCCTGCTGGCCTTCTTTTCCTCTTACTGTTGTTCCCATTTTCTAAGCCAACAAATTCCTCAGAAGAAGGAATACTAGGAGATGAATTGTTGCTGTTTCCTAACATGGGAAATTTTTAATTTTCTTTTATGGTTATTATCTCCTTAAATAACCAACCAAAGAGATTTCCCTTCTCTCTCACTTGTTTTTCTGGGCTGCTGTTGTTGTTGTTGATAATGGATTAATTTGTTTCTCTCAAACTTTGATAAGTAATAGGGTAGAGAGAGAGAGAGAGAGAGAGAGAGAGAGAAAGAGGAGAGGAGACGGATAGAAGTATAAGATGAAGAAAAGCTCTCTCTTTCGGCTATCAGCTTTCTTTCAGCTTTAAGCTTTCAACTTTTCTATCAGCTTTCTTTCCTTGATCCACTTCTCACCTTCATCAGGTATACTTGTAGTGAGTCACCTTAATAAACCAAAACCCAAGCGAGCAAGAGAGGGAAGGGGGTCTGACCCAATCACATCGCTCGAAACTTGAGCCCACACTAAACTTTGGGACAGAAGAAAAAAAAAAAAAAAACATCCCCACAAAGAAACAAGCACTCATAATTCATCACACAGTAATTTGCATGCATCAATGCAGGCCGGACCCCAATTACACGTGAGCTTCTCTCTCTCTCTCTCTCTCTCTCTCTCTCTCGGCCTGCATTTTATGTGAATTAATTTCACCTCAATTTACTGTGAAGTGAAAAAATTTATTCACCAAAGTAAACATTGTTAAAGACTGTACATTGAACTTGATTAATTAGATGTGGAGCAGCTTTCTAAAAGGTGAAAACTCAAAGACGTTTGGTCATTATCAACAGTGTTATGGTCATTTTACTTTATCTCTCTTATAATATTCCATACATACTACGTCGACACTCTCTCTGCCTCTCTACTAAAGTACTAAGCCAACTTCTAATTCATTTTATTCCTAATGGATTCATTACATAGATATATTTCCTGAAATGCCCTTGAGATTTTTTTCTTGCACAGTTATTAAGGCAACACGGGTGGCAACATGAATGGTGGTGGCAGAAGATCAGTGTCCTTTTATTCGAGCTTCCTTTCCAACGTTTTACGTTATCTTTATACTACTGTAAATGTACGTACTAAGTTAAATACCTTCATTAAATAAAGTAAATCTCAAAATTAAAAATATTAATTTATCAAAAAATTAAAATAATAATAATAATAAGAAGAAATGGATGGTGTGCATCACAACTGTTTTATCAATCAAGCAATTTTTCTATGAAGAATCAAGGTCGTTCGATCATCGGATTAATCGATCAATCCATCCCTTCATTCTTTTAAGATCCGATGGTCTGGAGAAAGGGAACATGTTCCATGTGGGGTGATGAGGTTGGCAGCACAGTATCATCTCTTCTAATATAAAAGGGATATAAGGAAAGAGCTCCGACACAAAAAAAATGTGGCCTCTTGTTTGGTGGCTGCCGGGTGCTAAAAAGAGGTGGACCCATCTGATAACTATTCCATAATTCCTTCACCTCATCAACTCCTCTCTACCTAAATTATTAACTTAAATGAAACCCACCAGTCTAGGATTAAAAATGGAGAAAGAAAAGAAGGGAAAACAATAAATTGCTTTAACTGATGATAATTAATGTAACCGATCAAAATGCCAAAACACTTCGTGTAACTATTAATACTAAAAAAGGGATGAAAAGATGGAAAGAGGAAGCAAAGTTCAGTTTGTTTGTCTTATTAATTCATTAATCAAGAAAAAGAAAAAGCAGCTTATCTTAGTTTGTTTAATTTGTTGGAAGGAATGGGGGGATGATGGGAGGTGGATTCTCAGCACATGCAGCATCAGAAGAGAATGTCGTTGGCAATCATCCTTCCTAAGCGTTCTGGATCCCGAATCTAATCATCCCCTGTTAAATTAAACTAAACTTGCCCAAACAATATCTCTCTCTCTCTCTCTCTCTCTCATCCTTCTTATTTTCTAAACTTAACCTTCGTATAAAAAGAAGTAATTGGTTGCCTAGGAATGGAACCAAAGGCATCATATGTAGAGATTCCTATCTTTTTTGTTTAATCAAGGATTGTGGTGATATCTAGTTTATATAAGTGGGGTTGATGGGGTTACATACATCGCAGAGTATACAATCAAATAGAGAGAGAGAGAGAGAGAGAGAGAGAGAGAGAGATATGAATGTTAAGCAGTGGTTCAATAATTTCGCGATGGGTGGGGGGCGGGGGGTAAATGAGCCTGCAATCACACTGCCACATAATGCCTTTGTCTAGTTTATATTTGTTTGAATTCAAAATACGGACTGAAAGAAAGTAAGGATGTATACGGCCTCCGTTAAACACTAAAGCCTTGATAAAAACACTGCAAACGAGACATCTTTTTAGTCACTCATCTTTCTTCCTCACTATTTCAGATGAAGAGAAGAGTTTTATTTATTCTGTTTTTGTTTTTTAATTTGAAAGTCATCGAGAGAGAAAAGGAGAATCTGACAATATATGTGTGATGAGTAAATGTCTGTGTCTGAAAAGCCAACGTTGGGAGTGAAAGGGATTCCAAGGCGGATACGGTCCTCGAAAGACAATTAGTACGGCTCCTCCACCCAGTGACAAAAATACCCATTCCCAGAAACAAATCTATGTAGACCGTAGACAACACAACACCAGGCTCTCTCTCTTTTTCTAAACTCGATCAGTAACTTCAGTCACTCAGACAGCGAGTAGTAAATATTTTTTGTCCCTGGTAAAAGGCGAGTAGGTAAACTGACACTGTGGTAGGTTATAAATTAGTCAAACTAAGAAAACACAATAATTATTATATACATGCATAAATCCACTGTGACCAAAATTGGTGTGAATACTGAGTGATCATGTCACAGGCTGACACGCATAGGCTGTATAGGCTTAATTAAAAGCTTCAAAAAGGTATTCAATTCAAAAAGTAGGTACCCGAAAGAAAAAAAGCTGTCCCAAAGCTTGTAATGACGATGAAACGATAGGCGCTAGGTGACATGTGGTGTAAAAAGTGAAAATCACCCAAAAACTGGGTGCGACATGGGGTAATTCACACGACGGTTTGTCAATATAAATTTACCAAAACACCCTTAAAACTTTTTTTTTTTTTTTTTGTTTCTTGTGATTGGTAGAGAGTAGTGGTAGCCTCTACACATGTTGCAAAGGAGCCACTGCCTTTGCTTTGACTATAAAACCTTTTTTTTTTTTTTTTTTTTTTTTTTTTTTTTTTTGGTTTGGGTAAGAACTATAGGATCATGTTTTATTCTCTCCAAATTTTTAAAGTTCAATTAGAGGGTAGCAAATTTCTTTGGTCAACACGTAACCAAAAAATTGACTTTCACACTTTCAATTTTGTTGATTTTTTTGTCACATGTCAACTATTGAAATTTGCTATACGTTAACTGAACTTTAACAATTAAGTATTTCCACTAGGAGAGTCAAGACCAAGGGGGTATTTGGTTTAGATTCTAGGTCTAGAATCAAGATTCCAATTCTGATTCTCAAAATCAGATTTTAGAAATCTAAAATCAGAAATGAGAATCGTGTTTAGTGGTTTTGATTTTGGCAATTGAGCAGCTAAGGTAAAAGAAGAAGAAGAAGAAGAGGAAGAACAAGAAGAATAATGGAAAAAAGTGAGATGAGAGAGAAGAACAAAGATGAGAGACATGCAGGTGTGGGTGGTGGCTACACGTGGTGGCTATGAGAGAAGAAGAAGAGGAAGTGGCGGTGCTGCTGGTGGTTGCGGGTGGTGGTGGTGGCTGCAAGCAAAGCAGGTGGTTATGGGTGGTGGTGATGGTGGTGCAGGTGGCTGCAAGCGGTGGTGGTGGAAGAAGAGGAAGTGGTAGTGCTGTTGGTGGTTCCCGGTGGCTATAGGCGATGGTGGTGGTGGCTGCAGGCAGGGCAGGTGGTGGCTACAGCCAGTGGTGTTGGTGGTTGGCGGTGGTACAAGTGGCTGCAAGCGGTAGTGGTGGTTGTTGCGGGTACCCTGTGAGAGAAGAAGAAGAGGAGGAGGAGGAGAAGCAACGCATGCCCAGAACCGAGAATCAGTCTTCAACCCAATTCTGATTTTATTTTGCCAAAATCGGCAATCAAGATCTGAACCAAACATCAAGCGCTCTCCCAGAATCGCCGCTCAAAATCTGAAACAAACACCCTCCAAGTCACTTATAAAATATCAATCAAATTCTTAATAATTAATAATTGTGAGAGATGCAAAATTTAATAATTACTAGAGCTATTATATATTACGTTTTAAGATTTTTTTTATTAAAGCTATTTTTTATACAAGTGCATATCCTATTTTAGGAAGGGAAGAAGAAAGCTAATAACCGAAGTTTCTTGTCTTAAAGATTCGTAAATCTTTTGTTTGGATAAGAATTATACACAATAATAGTTTGTAAGTATCCAATTGAAAATAAATGTTACTCATATTATACATATTATATAACATCTTAAAATAATTATTAATTAATAAATATAAGAGCTTATTAGTTATATGTTATGATTCCATCACTGCAACAAAAATATTTTCTTATGGCATGTCATGCACATCGTTAATGACTTTTTACAATGTGCATAAGCACATTGTATGGAAGAATGTCAAAATACTAAATTGAACAAATAGTGAAACAAACATACATACATGAGACCTACTGAAACAAATATATAAATCCTCCCACATGTAATGCAAAATAAATAATAGACAACTGAATCATATATTGGGAATCTAGCACATATAAAGTACTACTAGATAATAGGTAATATAAGAGAACAAAACGAATTCATCTACAATTCAATGGTAGGATACTACTATCTCATGCCTAATGGCTAGCATCAACAAACATCATCAATTAATATGACCCAACGAAGAAGGTACCTGATCACATCTATTTAAACCCGATTAAGGGTTCCATCAAATATACCTCTTTGATGGCAAGGGCTCCTAATTCCCATTAGCAGGCCAATGATATGAAGAAGTCTCCATTAGAAGTAAACATAAGAAGGCTATAAAAAAGATTGATGGGTCAAAATCCTACAACGTGTTAGCACACTTAAAGAATATTCTGGCTCTTCTAAATGTCTCTGATGCATTACGCATGTCACACGAACTCAGAAAGTCTCTGATATATGCTTTCAGCAACCCTGAGGAATTTTCCAAGAATGATGAAATTTATAAAGCTTCTTGGCAAACAACAATTTAAGAAGGCTTAAGCATACATACGATCAC
This sequence comes from Platanus orientalis, assembly GCA_025762735.1. Taxonomy (NCBI): domain Eukaryota; kingdom Viridiplantae; phylum Streptophyta; class Magnoliopsida; order Proteales; family Platanaceae; genus Platanus; species Platanus orientalis. The sequence goes on along the minus strand of JAOXJP010000008.1, from coordinate 9,616,931 downwards.
CTTTGAGGACACTGATAGATACTTGGATGATCCCTATCATAATAGGCCATTATTCATCATAGGCAATATAAATGATCAGGCTATATTAATGGTCATGATCGATGGTAGGTCAGCGGTTAATATATTGCCTATAAAGACACTAGTACAGCTCGACATAGATATATCTCAGCTAAGACCCAGTAGCCTTGTCATCCAATGATTCAAATAAAAGGAACAACATCCCTTAGGCTCCATAAACCTCAAGACCAGGTTTGGGGATATAGAAGATTGGACACCATTCTTCATGATCGATACAAACATGACATACAACGCCCTTATTGGCAGACCATGAATGCACAAATATCAACTAGTCACATCCACCTTTCACCAATAGTGAAAATATGAGTGAGTTGGGGAACATATTTGTATACATAACTCAAGATAGTATCTTTGTTAGGGTGTATGTATTTGGTACATCATCTTTCAGTTCTTGAAATCTCATGCTATGTGTATATTATTAGATATACAACTCATGATAGCCTTTCATCTTGTACATAATAATACGTTACAACTCTTGGTAGCCTTTAATAACATGCAAATGTCATGACCCATTGAGATATATAGGTAACCATAGCAATGCAAATGGATTGGGATTCCTAACACCTTTCTTAACCATTAACAAATCCCCAACCTTTTTCTTGACTATAATTAAACTGGCCTATTGCCATAAAATGTTTTTAGGGATCCTTCAGAGATTACCCAAAAGGTGTTTAATCACACATCATTGATTGGTGGCAACTCCAAACCTACAAATGAAGCAACTCACTATCACATCATAACATATCACACACCATTCCCTTCTATGGCCTAGATCCCAAGGGAAAAGGAATCTCTGACTGCCTAGGCCTAGATAGTGAAATGACATGTGGTGAACCTTGGTTGGAAGATCTCTCCAACACACATTTAGAAACACCCATGACCCCATCAGGTATTCCAATTTTAGACCTACCATTGACTACTAGGTTACGTATTGTATCATCCTCATGTAGTGTATTATGCACCCCACTTTTCTATTCTCACAAATATATATCCACTAGATACTTTGCAATGGTTTAGAAGTATTCAACATGGTACACAATGAGGTTGCACGTACAAAATTACCAGTAATGTCTCATATTGATTGTGATCTTAAGAAAGATGCAAGTCACCCTCTCTTTGATAGGACCCACTCATTTTTTCTATGTACATAGACTAATTTTGATTCAGAAGTAACAAAATGAAGATTTATATGTCAACTACATCCACAACCTTATACATCAACTCCATCTACAGCCAATACAATATGAAAACATTATAGGGGTTTGGTCCATACTATATATTGGAAGGCCTTCATCCTAACCAAAGCAAAAATATTTCTCACTTTATCAACATGATAAACATGAGAAAGTACCCAACTCCTACAACACATAAGTAAATTTCTTATGATAAAATGAAGAGTACTGATTTTTCAAGATCCAACCACATTATAATATTATACAAGATAGAGAAGGATTACAACTTCTTTTACAGTTAAACTATTTTTTTTATTTTATTATTATTATTATTATTATTATTATTATTTTGTAAAAGCACCCATAATTGCTCTAAAGTTAGTTAAGATGACCCACCTATGCATGCATCAAAATTATCCAAGCACAATACCATCAAAACTTAACTTGACACATGAGGAGAAAACTACTTGATATAAATAATATTCTAGACTTCTGAGGTCAACATGATTCATAGCTTTTCAAACAAGACTGTATCTAAAAATGAGTAAGTGAATAAGGTCAAGAGAGTAACACTCATGCTTGTGATTAATGGATAACTACCTTATAAAACTCTAAATGACTAAAGCATGGTGACAAAAAGGGAATCTAACTAGATGTCAATGGCCTGTATATTTTCATGCATGAAAAGATAAAATATCAACTGTTCTAGTCATTGGAAAAATATAATGAGAGATAAAAAGTTTCTAGCATTCTTAAATAAAATGATAAACCATAACAAATGTTATAAATTATGATCATCTTCATGACGTAAAAAATTAGAAGGATTAATAGAGAGACCATAACAAATTAAAAAAAATTTAGTTATCGACTTAAGGTTTAAGTGATGATAGGTAAGAGATTGATCTTTTGGCGTTATAAAGTTTTCAAATCTATTACTAAAGAATGTAAAGATAACAGGAAGGAAAGATAAAGAGTGGATGAAAAGAATGCAAAATTAAATAAAATTGACGTAAAGTTTTCATATAAGTTAGGCTACCAACATTGATGATTCTCCCATGGGCTAATAAGGAGGGGTATTGAGCTAGTTCTATTAAGAAATAAAGAAAATGAAAAAGTCACCCATGGATTTTGTAATAGTAAGATCTGAGACAATGAATGTGCAAGTTGTTGGTTTATAAGGAAGTGACTTATGAGAATAATTAAGAAACCAACTGAAAATGGAGTAATTTATTTAAGCTCTAAACTAATTAATAACTTGTCTTATAACTTTGAGAAAGAGAGAGAGAGAGAGACACACACACACACAGAGACATATTTAAGAATCTCTTTTTAAGCGTAGGATGAATGGAATTTAATAACTTCTTCAAAAAATGAATTAGCCATATAGATATAAAATTTTGTTAACTTTTTTCAACATTGAATAAAACAAAATCATTAACCCCCTTTAGATATAGATTTTAATGTGATATTTCAAGACAAAGTATAGATTTTCAATTACTAAGGGAGAGTCACAATTAAAAAAATTAAAAATTATAGAAATACTTGATTTAATCAAAACAAGCCTCTTTGCATATTAAATGAGATTTATCTTCTTTAACCCACCAATTTGGATTCATGGGACTAGGTTCTCCAAGAAAAGGGAAATCCTAAGATAAATACATAACATATAATCCAAGGCATTTTAGAGAAAAGAAGGATGGTTAATACTAGAAAACAAATAGAATTTTGAAAAATGAATAACTAACTTAAACATCATAATAATAATCTAAGATAAGGTGAAGGTCATCACAAATAGAGAACTCAATCAGCTTAAAAAAAAAAAAAAAAGATAATATCATTATTAAAGAATAAATGGGAGCTAAACGTATTTTACCAATTGATTTAGTGCCTTGAAATTAGAAACTGGCCGTGTATTGAGTTTAATAGAACAAACCTTGCCACAAAGAATATAAGGGATGGAAAAAAGAGAATGCTTTTTCCATAGAGCTTGAGAGGCTCTAAACAACAAAGGTCATCCAAAAAAAAAAAAAAAAAAAAGACATGATATATGCAATAATCCCTGAGATCTAACACTTAATGTTTTAATTTTATGCACTTCAAAATCTAACTTCATACATATATGACTAGACTGCCATTGTCTTTTAATTAGAATGAAAAATTTCATGCACAAGAAGCATATTTTCATTTATAAGCTTATGAGGGAAAAATCCATAAGATTTGAAGAAATAAGTTTAAAGGATAATGTCTTAAGATAATTAATAAAACTCAAAATAACCGTGCCTTATTACCAAAATCAAAATATGTACTTATATGACTGGACTATCCATTTTTATATAAATAGAATTGAAGATTTTATGCACAAAAATCACATTGTCATTATAAATTTATCTATAAAAAAATCTCTCATATTTAAAGAATTTTTGCAAAGAATTCAATATCATTAAATGTTACAAAGGCTAATCACTG
>JAOXJP010000008.1:9590214-9603488 GCA_025762735.1 Platanus orientalis | reverse complement strand
TTTCAGTAGTTAGTAAATTAAACAATCCTCGTGGGTTCGACACTCAACTCTTACACTTTATTACTTGAGCGATTCGTGTACTTGCGATTTATCACATCATGTATCTTGAAAAATTGATTGAAGTGTTTTTGTGATGTTTTCGGACCAAGCTATCCTAAGTAGTCCTGAAGAAGGCATATAGCCTGATACTTTGTTGTTGGAGCATGACGAGATTGATTGATAGATGATCTGAACTGTGACATTTGAGTTGTTTGTGCTTGCCGCCTTTTTATGAAGGACATTTGTTCCAGAATTTCCTCCAAATAGTTTGATCATGTCCCTTAAGACTTTGGGACATGGATGATGTCTTGTATGTTTAATCCAGAAAAATAAATTGAGTACTGTCTGCACATGCTATGAAGAATGGTTCTTCCATGGACATGGATCTGAATTGGGTTGTGGGGAAGATGTGACGAATTTTCCTTTGCCTTTGTTGTGCTTGGATGTCTAAAAGACGAGTAATTTAGGTGTCATTTATGGTTTTCACTCTAAATTTGAACTTTATTGCTATCTTTTTTGCTCTTGTTAGAAAGGATGCTAACAAGTTTGGGTTAGAGTGCCATTCCTGGTTTTCATTCTAAGCTCATTTTTTTTTTGTGAACAAGTTGGAGTTTGGGGTACCTGGATTGGATGATTTATACTTTGCCAAAATCTGATTGTCTGATTTCTGTACTTTGACTTGTGCTTAAAAGTTTGTTTAAAATACAGAGGGACAATAGTAATTTCGTAAAACACAATTCTGAAGGGTATTTTTGTAGGACAAGATCATGGTTCAGTGCAAAATTCTGATGCTTTGAAAAGAAGATTATGGTTCTGTATATGAATACCACGTTCTGAAAGAAGATCATGGTTCTGTACATGAATATTATGTGTTGAAATAAGATTATGGTTCTGTACATGATTTCTTTGTACTTTGTTCGAAACTGGGGATTTTCTCCCTTTTTCTTTTCTTTTTCAAGGAGAAGGTCATATCATGTTAGAAGAAAATCATGGTTCTCTATAAAATTCTCTAAATAATTTGTATTTGTTGAGAATTATGTTTTCTTTTCTTTTTCTTTTTTTGTGCTTCTCTTTTTTTTTCTTTTTCCTTTTTTGTTTTCTTCCAACATAAATGACAATTTGAGGGGAGTTTAACATGAGAATATATGTTTCAACATGAATTAGTCGAATAACTTTTTATTTTAAGATCCTTCTTAGCACAAGTCAAGTTACATAAATTAGACAAAATATCTCTTTACTTGGTCTAAGTTGATATATCTGGGGAAATCCTCCCTGTCCATGTTTCCTAGCAGTAAGTGTAGTGCCCTTGAACCCGGATTCGGATATGGATCTGTGTCGCTTCAGATTCGGATTTGTTACTGTTCATAAATCCAATATCTGATGGTCACATGTTAATATAGCCTGAACCATGGGTTGGTGAACAAGTCCAATGTAATCCAATATAGTGTCCACTAGTTCACATTTAATTCTTGACTTTAGATCTTATGAGTCCATTTAATTCAATAGTCAGATTTCTTAATATTGCGGAAACGTATTCAATATCCAATAACCACACATATTCAGAATGATAGTTTGTGGAAGCGTAATACAAATCATGATGTCATAGTAGTGTCACCTCAATTATCTCAAAATGAAAATAACACTACAGTCTCCATGGGAGTCAATATAATAAAGATGCCAAATAACCACATCATTGGGGTGCCCTCTCACCCTAAATAAACAAAAGGGAAGTGAATATTTAATAATCCAAAATATGGCCCAGTATAGAGGGTCCAACAACATGCTCGGAACAAATAACGTAAAAATAGAAAAGTAGAGCCTGTCGAATCAAGTCTCTCGGAGGAGGGACTTGCATCAATGATCAGTCTAAAAAACAAATGGCTGGGTTAGTCCCAACCTGTAAGAAATCTAGCAAACTATAAATAATTTGAAGTAAAGAACAAATTTGAATTCTAGCATGCCCACAGGTCAATACGAAGCTAAACAAATATCAAGGTAATAATCACAATCATACGAGTACCAAAGTGTCAATAGTCACATGTCAGATAGAAGCCAATGGTTCAATACCAAGATTGAAGTTCGAATGATAATTCAATGCGAAGGTCAAAGTTCACAAATTTAATGACATATGTTAGTCTCAAGAGATCCAATGTTTTGTGATTTCAGAGTGTTAGATTCCACATAGTTCACAACAGTCGGATGTTTAATATTAGGAGTTCGAAGATTCAACGTGTTCTGAGTTTAGTGTTCTAAGTCCACAAGGTTCCATATTCAAAGGGTTCCAAAGTTCAATATCCAAAGGTCGAAAATGACCACCCTTAGCTCAGTGTCAAGGCCCATATATCAATAGAACACACTTAGCCCGGTGCCAAGACCCAGATCATTAATGGACACATTTATCCCTGTGACAAGGCCCGAAAGTTTAGAGTCTAAAGGTCACACTTAGCCCGGTGACGAGGCCCAAATAGTCAAAGGTTCAAAGTCCAAAAGAGTTCATAGTGATAGGTTCGAAGGTCCACATAGTTTTGATAATCGGGATATTTCCATAATGTGTACAATAAGCATGAGCATTGTATTGTCATAAACTGATCATTTCAAATACATGTAGTTTACTTAGGTCCAATATTAGCATATTCATAAGTCTGAGGTTGGGATTCACTAAGATCTCACGTAGATTCAATGATTCAAATTTGTGTCAGAATTCGAGGGTTCACACTTCGTACATAATCACATAGAAAGCATAGAGTTCGATAGAGTCAATGAGTTCGATATGTTTCCATAGAAATTCAAAAATTCACTTGGTCTTCTATCAAATTAAATCATAAAGATCAATCAATATCACTTCTAGTGTTTTAAACAATAGGCAAGGCAAGATACTTGTTAAATTAATCATAGTTAGGATAGATCTTAGAGAATCCACACTTCACACAGATTTTCAAAGATTCACATGAAAGAAAATTTAGATTTCATATGTTCTAAGGATTGCATGAAGGAAATCAGTCCACACAATGTCTAAGATCAATAGAATTTCACGAAATAGGTGTAGAGCCAAGAATCGAACAAAAATCAATGGTCACAAGCATAATCCTATAGAATTTTTCTAAGATTTCGATAGGAAAAATTATTATTCCAAGCATATGGAGCATAAGAACTCACTAAGCAAGCTGGGATTCACAATTCTAACATATTTCAAGGCATTAGATCCAAAATGATCAGTAGTTTTAAGTAATTCCATGACTAATATCACATAATCTAAAATAGAAATGATATTCATAGCAAAATCACCCATTGTAATCAAGATTTGCTTGCTAGAAGCTTAAATTCAATGATTCCACATAATTTGCAGAGATTTCAATGAGTTTCCATAACCAAAAACACAAGAACTAAAGAAATCCAAAGAGGAAGTCCCATTAAATCATCCATAGTATGTAAGATTAATTACAAAGAAGCTTAGATTCAAATAATCACAAGGTTCAATGGCTTAGAGCATAGGTCTCCAAACATTCTAGAGATTTCAATACAAACTCCAAAGAATCAAAGATGAATTTTCTTCAAATAATCCATAGTAAGATAGATTTACTTACTAAAAGCTTAAATCCAATGATTCCACATAGTTTGCAGAGATTTCAATGAGTTTCCATAACCAAGACACAAGAATCAAAGTAATCCAAAGAGGAACTACATCAAATCATCCATAGTATGTAAGATTACATACTGTCATTCTCTTCTCTTGATCACCTTGCACAAACCACTTCCTCAACCTTCAATCCTCTTGCTCCTTGGTGAAAAAGATTCTCCTTCTCTTTCCTAATTTGGGGATCTCCTTCCCCTTCTCTCAAAGTTATCTTCTCTCTCTTTTCTTCTTATGATTTAGGTGTGTTGTAACCCTATTTGGGTGTAAAAATTGGTTAAATACCCTTAGGTTCGAGACTACTCTTTTAAAAAGGTTTCAATCGCGTTAGGAGTGAAATCTCCAACTTAAATTTCATTTCTGGGTGTCGGTGGTCGACCCTGATGACTCTCGGTTAACCCAAATACGCCTCCTTGTTCAACTGAGACACCACGCCGATAACCGGCCTACACACACCCGAAAACCCCCAAAATTTCTCAACAAAAACCACCTACGAGAGATTGACCATAATGTTCTGCAGAAAAATCAGAATTGGGTTATGTTTATTGGGTTGGAAACTAGACTTCAAGATCTTTCCAACAAGGTATGGATCAAGCTCTAATTCCCTCGGATTTATGTCAATTGGCCCAAAAAGTAACCCAAATTACGCAATCAGGATAACTTTTGAACATGACACGTTTAATGCCTAATTTGATTCCAACACTTCAAGCTTGGTCCAACATGTTTCTAAACCACTCTAAGGTCTATATATGGTATTTTAAATGATAAATATACCCTTATGGGGTAAAATTATCATTTTACCCTTTAAGTAAAATGCGAGGTGTTACAGAGATAATGGTATCCCCTCACCGAGACTATAATAGGTGTGATCAGGCACCCTCTCACTGGGTCACATTAACATGTGTGATCAAGTACTCAATCACCATAAAACCATATCAATTATCTATTTTTTATTTATGTTTCAATTGGTCTCAGTTATATGTCAGTTATATGTTTCAGTTATTGGTTCAATTTTAATTATATATTTCAGATTATATCTCTATTTAATTTTATATTTTCCATTTCAATCCTATTCTATTATCTTCTTTATTTCAGATTAATAGACATTATTTTCAGCATGTATTTTTGAGAAAGAAAATTAGTTTTAAGAAGCATGTTCATCTCTATTTTGTAAAACTATTCATACACGAATACTTTTGTATGTTTAAGTGTTCCTATTTATTTCCAAAGTTAGTCATGCTTGTAGAGTTGATGCCGTGTTTCTCAGATGATGAGGATGATAAGATAGACCAGTAGCATGGATCCAAAGAGTGTGGATGGAGATTTCATTTAGTTTCATTATTATGTTTTTAGAGTTTGATACACTTTGTTATTTAATTCAGTATTTGTTTTAGTGACATATTTTACTTAATTATGGTTCAGTTTCAATTTCAATTTCATGAGTTGTAATACTGTAGATGGATTTTAGTTATTTGAGGATTTTTATTTATCACTTGATTTATGTTTCAATGTCAGATTATATGTTTAAATGGATTGAAATGTCAGACTATAGACTTTGGTAATGAATGGAATGTTTATGATTAATTCCATTATGTATGTATAAAAACGTCAAAGAAAAAAAAATTATAAATTATTTAAATGGCATCAGAATGAATGGATTAATGTCACGTGCCAAAATTTGTAGCCTTATAGGTATAGGTTTTGGGGCACAATATCCCTCATCCTAGCAAAATTTGTCGAACTCACCTAAACAAAACTCAAAACTGTTATCAATTCTCAATTTTTTGATCTTCTTTTCTATTCTCTTCTCAATTATAACCTTTCATTGCCTGAAGTTGAGAAGGACTTAATCCTTATACTTCTAAGTAAACAACCAGACCTTTCTTGAACAATCTTTAATGAAAGTCAGGAGATAACGAGAACCACCCTTTGGAATAACCTGGGATGGGCCCCAAAGATCAGAGTGGATATAATCTATAAATGTAATGTTGTAATTCCATGAGTATGAAAATACATGGGTTGATAAACTAGGGCTTGACATGCTCATGTTAGAGTCCAGGAGGTTATTGTGTCCCCTATGCGTGAAGAACATCTTTAAAGACCAAAAAAGCTCCGAGGAAGTAAGCTGGGATCATGCGAGGACTAGAGCGACATATTCACATCACATCCACATCCTTCTACATTCAAAAAAGGTAAAGAGCATAAGTATACACTTAAAGACCTCAAGGCCCCCTAGCTCACCTCCCAAGTGGTTTAGAGAATGCCTTAAAGGCATTAAGGCAATAAAAACCAAGGAAGGCAGAGCGCTCTAAGTGAGTTGGAGGGCTCCAACCAAACTATGAGTTGCAAACTCGTCAATCTGGAGCACTATAACTCCAAGATGAAGCGCTCCATCAAGTCTTGAGTTTTTGAAACCTCCAGACTTTTCTCCTAGTAGAGCACACCACTACAGTGTTGGAGCACTCCAAGCTGAGCAGAAAAATTCAATTTTAAAATGAATGCTTACGATTAATTGCCATTTTAGATGATGCTCATCCAAGGGTTGTGGTGAGCCATGACCCATATAAAATAGCATTTTTGCTCTCTCAAACCTAAGGGTTTGGAAGATTTCTAAGGAAAAAAAGGTTTTGGTCAAGTTCTTAAGCTCTACAAGCTCCACAATCTCTCTACACTTTCACTCAAGCTTTTATCATCCAAAGAAGAAGAAGTGAGCTAGTTCTTCTCCTCCTTGTGCTACAAGGAAGGTTCCATTGCAAGAAGAAATGGGAGGAAGGTCAAGGAAGGTTGACACTTCACTCCCAAGCCCACAAACTCCATTCCTCAAGGTTGACGTAAAAGATTTTGCTATATTCTTGGAGTTTGCTTTCATTGTAGATATTCTTGTGGTTAGCTTTACACATTGTTTATGTAGACCACCACTCTACTTGTGAATCCTTGGAGAAACCTCATCCAAGTGATATAACCCATGTTATGCATCACCTATACTTGTCTTCATAAATGCTTACTTAGTTGTGTAATTTCTTGTATATATTTGCCTTCATTAGAAGTATTCACACATAACCCAAGGGCCCTTAGCTTGGGTTGAGACGTGACCATATTGGCATATTTGTCTATCAAGAGACATTCTCTATATTGGGACTTTGATTCATTTACTTGGACAAAAACTACCATATTCAGTTATTGAGAACTATCTTGGTATTTATACCATTGCACCCTTGTGTCAATGGTCGGAGACACCGTGTGACAAATTGTAAGACCTTAGCTTGAAGACAACCAAGGCCGAGCTTTCTAGAGACACCAAGCACAAGACTTAAAAATGTTAACTCAATTACCTTGTAATCATTGTGAGAGATTGATTAATAAAATTGAGTAATTAAAATAGATATAGGCCCCGGTGTGACCGAACCACCATAGATCCTTGTGTGGTGATGTGTGATTGTGGCTTGTTCATTGCCTTTACATTTTCATATTTGCAAGCATTAGCACTTGAACATCAAACACATCAAATGAGTTAAAATTACATTGAACAGTTAATAATTAATGCATTGAAATCAAAATTAGGGTAAAAGAATTAAAAATTTTAATTATATCCTATTCACCCCCCTCTAGGATTAACACACTTAGAATTTCAATAATCCAATGTACTCTTGGTCCTATGAACAATTGTACTAAACTTAACCTTGCACTATTTTCCAAAGACACAATGCTCACAAAAGTAAAACTTCCTTATTCTCTAACCACCAAACAAACCTTTCTTGCTTAACTTTGTCATACCCCTCTCATATGTCTTAATCACATATTTCATAGGTGGATAATGTCGAAATTTGAATTAGTCGGTGATGATACCACAACTGCATCTAAAACTGTGCTTCCCTGGAGCATATACAAATTACCATTCCATTGTCCCCTCATAACCAACAAAGTAGTTTTCAACACCTTCATAACTCCACCTTCAATGATATATCTACAACCATTAGAGTCAAGAGCATCCAAAGAAATAAGGTTCTTTAATTTTGGTACATACCAAACATTAGTCAAACTCCTAAATATCCCATCATGCATCTTAGTTTTGATTGTTCTAATTGCTACAGTCTTACAAAACATATTGTTCTTCATCAAAATTGCACTATCATTCACCACTTTGTAAGTTGTAAACCAATCTCGGTTTAGGCACATATGGTAGAAGTAACCCAAGTTAAGTATATTCATTCCTTATCTGTACATACATTACAATGAGTAAATAAAAAATGTTTTCAGAACTATTAGAAAAATTTTCTTCTACAACACTAGCAACATCTTTCTCCATTTTCTCTTTGAGCCTTGGATAATCTTATCTGAAGTTTCCTAGCTTGTGATAACAATGGCACTTACCCTTTTTCGATATATACTTGATCTGAATTGATCTTTATCACTTGAACCATTTTTCCTTTGTTCTTCCTCTTGTAAACAAACCTTTTGTCAACCCTTCATCATCTTCTTCAAACACCTTCTTTCTCAATTCTCTAGAATATAAGGATGTTTTAACATCCTTCAAAGAGATGGTATCATTTCCATAAAGTAAGGTCGTAACAAAATATCCATATGATGTGGGTAAAGAGCACAAAATAATGATAGCTTGATCCTCATCATCAATATTTTTTAAATTCATAATGATTTTATTGAATTTGTTAATATTGGATTTCAGAGATATCTTTTTTCATTCTTAATATATAGAGACATTGTTTCAAATACAACATATTTGTGAGAGACTTGGTCATATACAAGCTTTCCAACTTGAGCAACAGTCCAACCGCATATACCTCATTAGCCAAGCACAATTAAATCGCGTTGAGTGTCTTGATGTTGAGTTTCTCTCTATCGTCTTCTGACATCGTCACAAGAAGTTTTTCCTTCCCTACCAAAGCTTTGGATAATCCCTATTGAACTAACAATGCATATAATTTCACACTCCATTAGACTGAAGTTGTTCTGTCTACAAAATTTCTCTACTTCATACTTTGCCTCCATATCAAAAAAATTATAATCGTAACCTAGGGCTCTGATACTAGTTTGTTGTGTAAAAACCAAGAGACTTAGGATCGCATGCAAGAAATAAAAGAGGGAAAATAATGCGAACAACAATCACACAAAGAAAAATATGAGTTAGCATGGTTTGGCTTGAAACCTACATCCACATGAAAAAACTATAAGAGAGATTTCACTATGAGAAAAAAACAGAGATTACAATGAACAACATGATGACACAAAAATTGAGAAACCTCTAATATAAACCCCCAAAACCCTAATACCCGCAGGTCAGATCCAGACCCCAAATCAGGTTTTTTCTTTAGATCGTCAACCGGGTTACATCTTGGGTTCAATTTAAGACATACAATTTGAAAATTAGACAACCGTAACTACTGTTGTTTGTAATCCAAATATGCCAAGTGAACATGTGAAGTTGAAATCACTGCAGAATTATTTATCACAAATGGCTTGAATCACAACTTAATACAACTTAATGTATGAGCCATTTTTTTCTCCTAAGCGCCACATGCATAAAACTAGCTTCCCCAATAAAATGGCTATATGTGGAAACAGCCCATTAGATGATGCCTACCTATTAAATATGGAGCATGATTGTCTGTTTTGAGACAGACCTCTAAATGCGTGCCATTGATTGACAGAAGATGTGTTTTTGAGTTTGATGTCCTTTATTGACCACCTACTTTTTCATCTGAACACTTTTTTGGACCCTCTTACCCCCAAAAAAACACGTCCGTTTATAATTCACCATATACACTACGGAGGCAATTTTATCACAGAACATTTGATTCGATTAAATATCCTGATGTAATTTATGATGGTTTTTGCGTAAAGAATCTGGAGTATCATCCATATAGACTGACGGACGCTTTTTTTTTTCTTTTGTAAATTAAAATGATGGACTTGAGGACCACTGCATGACATATCTCTTATTAAATTAACCTTATTTCATGGGATTTACAAGACAAAAACATTGTTTGAAGAGGCAAGCTACCATTAAGGAAGCATAACATAAAGATGATTAGAACAATAAGACAATGGCCCACAAAAATAAAAAATAAAATAAAAATCCTATCTCAGCAGGCAGCAGGTCATGTATGGTTAGACTAGTCGGCACTTTGATTGAAGACATGGACAGAAAATGGATGGAGGGTTGAGTGGGGAAAGAGGGGCCTTGGAAGGAATTTTGTTGGGCGTGAGATGTTTCCAAGCACAATATTCTGAGATTGTTTTGTCTCAAATGGGTCTCATCCATTGACCATTAAGCACTCTATGTTGGATATCATTGTTCTTTTTTCAAAGTAATTCCTGATTCTACTACCAGTATCTCTCATGTTGCCACTGCTGCCAATGTTCTTTCTTACCCCTTGTCTTGTCATGGATGGATAGATAGATATTAATGATGACTCAAAACTAGCTCAACATCTACCATTCGTTAACCTCTCCACGGATAAAAACGCTCCCTTAACATCAGAGAAAGTAAGAAAATTTTGTATTCGAGTATAACGGGTAGTAAGGGAAATCCATCCGAAGTCTATAATAAGACAACTAGTTGGCCAAGGAACATTTGACACTTTAAAGGACTAGTTGATAAGACATGGTTGTGACTTCAACAAATACATGGCAAACAACGAATATGCCCAAGGCAAATCTTACCAATAGATCAAGTTGGGGTTGGGGTGCCAATGATCGGATCGGGTTCGTAAAGCATCAAGGCGGCCCAGCCTGATTATAAATCGGATCCATGCAACAGTGTTTTCATTTTCCTATAAGAACCAGGCTAGATTTCGGTGGGTTAACGGAGTTGTTCGGTAAAAGGCCGTGTTTTGTTGTGTTAGTCAAGTTCTCAGTGTGCCAAAATTTAGGACTGTTGGGTGTGGTTGTAACCACCAATATTTATGTGTAACATTATTCATTAGCCAATGATTCTAATCCTGTAGCAAGATATATTTTGATTATTTGACTGAAAGCTGATCAGTGTAGAGGTTTAATTTAGTATGGATCTCGTTTTCCAAATTCGTGCATGGGTCGGATTGATACGCTGTGAAGCATAGGGGTTGTTAATTCCCGGGCTTAGGTTGCACATGATCTACAGAGCCTGGCCCACAAACTCCCCCATAATAACCCAAGCCTTCCCCAATACTTTTCTAGCTCAAAATTGCCAAGCCTAAGCCTAAGCCTAGCCCATGATATATGGCCCTAGCCAATTTTTATAACCAAAATAATGTTCTGTCCAGGATGCACTGTTCACCCCCTCACAGGGGATGTGGCCCCATGCAAAAGTGCATGGGACTCACACCTTCCTGTGAGGGGGGTGAACGGTGCAGCCTAGACAGAACATTATTCCTCTTTTTATAATAAATATCATTTAAATCAATGGCTCTTATTCATTTTGGTTAAACGCATAGGGTCATGGGCTGACCCTAAAGCTTCACTTAGTAAGACCGAGGTCATCTGGATTCTGTATTGGGCCTTATTCTTAACCCTGCCTTATCAATTTGCATGTGATCACCATTTAACCTTAGTTTGTCCTTGTTATGCGTGCGTGAGAGAGAACCTGTTCTTCACTAAGCAGGTCAAGGGTACAGGATCCATTGATGTTTTTAGCTATATCTGGAAATGAAAGGATGACATCAAGGAAAAGGTTATCTCCAGTGCTCGGGCAAATTTAAAAGGCCTGTAACCCGAGAACTTTTGTTACTTTTAACCCATTTTGATACAAGTCCCGGAATCCAAATCTCCACCTCAAAAGAACTATAGGCTCATTTCTTAATGATAATTATCAAGATTGTTCAACAGACACTTTATTACAAGAATATCCGTACTTCACGTTTAGCCTTAATACAATGGCAGACTGAGTTTCTCTCTTTAGTGCATTAAGGGCTAAATAGGGGGTCCAATACAAATGTTGAACCATCGGTGACCAAACATATATAGAGAGGTTTTTCTTCTTAATGAAAATGTTTTAGAACTGGTGAAACTGGCAAACCCGTTACCAGTGATGTCATGTGGCCAAATCAGAGCCTATAGGACCTAGCTAGGTCACCTTGGGTGTTAAAAGACATTCAGAATTGAATACAATAGAATATAGAATAAATCTGATTATTCAAATGCTAAAGTAGCAGGTGAATCAAATCTTATTTACATTTAGTATGAAGTGTAAACAGAATCACACGTCTGAAGTTAAAAATTGAAGAACAATGAACAAACTTAAATTACAAGACTTCAGTTGGCTTGAAAAGGTAGGTTTCCGTCAATTGGACCTCCTTTCACTGTGTTCTTAAGTGAACTGGAAGCTATCATGGTTGATTGGATGTGGGCTCTGTCATAAAGGAGGAGCTTATAATGTTTACCTAAAATTGTTTCGACTTTGGATTTACATAGCAAATGGGTTTTCCTTTCTTATCTTTTTACTAAATTTGAAATTAAGGCTCTCACATGGACTGTTATTTTATCACCCAACACCCCACCCCCTCAAGATTATGACAGAATACAAAAGGCCATGATTTCTAATTTCGGATCCCAACTTTAGAGCTTGTGGGGGCTGTCACAGAGAGAGAGAGAGAGAGAGAGACGAAGGGAAAAAAAAATGCCATGTTCTTTAGATCCTTCCTTCCAAAGCTTAGATGACATGACAGTGTCTTGTCATGTAAACTTTTTGGTTGTAAATAACAACTTTCTTATCTTTACTTCTCTTTAGTGTGTGACATGCTACCACTTCGACTGCTTTTTAGAGGGTCACTTTCTGTTTCATTTTTTTTGTCTCTCGTATAAAATGATCCACCACCATTGTTGAAGGTGATGGGGGCACATGGGACCGGAAGGCATCTTCCCTGAAAAGGGAACTCGTCAACCAAAAGGAAAAGACAAAAATAAATAAATAAATAAAGTAATTAAAAAGGAAAAAAGCAAAGAGAAGAAAAAGAAAGAAAAAGAGAAAAGTGGAGCAACCCGTAGTCCCATGCTCTCTATCCGATTAGATAAATATGTTTTGGATCGAGTTCACACCATCTCCAGTCTTAATGATCAGGTACCAGTCCGGTCTCTGAACACAATGAGACACGATGTCTCATAAAGGGTGTATTAATAAAAACACAGGTACTTATTCATTGTGTATTTACTGTAATACCGTCCATTGACCAATATGTATTGACTCACATCTTTTGTCAGGCCACATGTCGTGTACTGACTGGTAACGGAGTAGTACCTGTCCATTCTGTCCATTCAGATAGGAGATGATTCAAAATCCTTTGGACCCATTTATGTTTTAGTTATTTTATTATTATTTTAGGGGATGAGGGGAGATTAATCGGTTTGGATCCTGTCCGGCCTCCTTATGGCCTGTTAGGACCTTTCTGGCCTAACAAGTTGACATGTCACCAAACAGGGTCCTGTCTGACCTTTTTCAGTGACGTGTCGACCTGTTAGGCCAGACAGGTCCTAATAGGTCATAACAGGACATACATGATCCAAAGCTGAGATTAATAAAAGGATCATTTAAGACACTAAAAATTAGGTGAGAATGAATCTTGTGAGAACTGTGAAAACGGCATCAGGGTACGGACACATCAGCGCCAAA
>JAOXJP010000008.1:9564039-9589472 GCA_025762735.1 Platanus orientalis | reverse complement strand
AAACAATGTTGCCTAGCAACCTAGTCTTCCTATTGTCATTGATTGGGCTACTAACTTGGTGTTAGCATACCACCTCTTGGATGGACCAAAACCCATCATACAAATAATCCTTGTAGAAAAAAATCAAATCCTAGTACGGAGAGAATGGTTTGAGACGTAAGTCAAAGCAAGAGAGAGAAAGAGAGAAAGAGATAGAAAGAGATGACTATAAAACTTAAAAAGTGTAAAAGAAGGGAAGTTGTTGAAACCGATTGTAAAAGGGAAACTGATATGGCAACACGTGTGATAGAAGAGAGTGAAAGGGATGCGAGGGGAAGAGGATAGAGTTGTGGGAGAAAGAAATACATGTAAATTTGTAAAATAGTTGAAAATTTTGGTTGGGTTGTCCAGCTTTGCTTTAATAAATATAGATTTAGTAGGTCTCGAGTTTAAACCTTAACCTCATCATTCATGTTTTGTGAAATTCATGGGTCGGCCCGAAGCCCAATGAAACCCATAAGGCCAAGCTTGGGCCTAAATATTAAAAACAAATTCAGGCCCAAGCTTGATGCCTAGTATGGTGGGCCTAGGCTAGGCTTACCATGGCATGGCCTAAACCTAACCCATGTCCACCCATAGCTGTGACCCCCGAAGTGGCTACTGCTAGGCCCACTTCTTCTTCTGCATAGGACAAGGGCCAATCCTTGGTAGGACCCTCAACTTGGTTGTCTAAGCCAGGTTCCAACTCCATCCTTCAAGTATTTTATGATTTGGCTAGCCCATTTGGGCTCGGGGTTTGCCATATTGACTTCTTTGCCTTCCTTTGCTTCAATGCTTGGCTTGGTTAGGTTCTCCATGAAGATCCTAGGGTTGAGGTTTTCCATGGTTGACGACACGAGCTTGGCTAACTTATCGGCTTTCTCATTTTGTCCCTAAGGGACTTCCTAAATGCTAAATTGCTCAAACTGGGATTTTTCTTTCACTATCAATGCCTGATACTGCTTCATCCGTTCATCCCTTACCTTGTATCCTCCTAACATTGCCTTACGACTAGTTGGGAATCAATGCCAACTTTCACCTGCCTAGCTTCAAGGGCATGAGCCAGCCACAATCTAATGAGTAAAGCCTTATACTTTACCTCGTTATTGGTGGCCTTGAACTCGAATCTGACGGCATATTCAAGCTCAGTCCCTTCTAGGGTAACTAAGATGATCCCCCACCGGTAGACTTATTGGTGGAAGAACCATCAACATAGAGCATCCATGTTGTTTTAGTTGCTTCTATCTCTTTGGGTTAATGTTCCCGTGCCAAAGCATCATCCTCCAGCAAGTGGGTATACTTGGTGATGAAATCAACAACAGTTTGACCCTTGATGGCTCCCCAGAGATGGTACTAGATGTCAAATTCTCTCAGTTCTATTGACCATTTAACCAACCTCCCTAAGGTCTCGAGCTTGTGTTGTGTGCACTTGGAAGTAAGGTCTTAGTCGCTTAGCCGTGATGACTAAGGTGAACGCCATTTTTTTAGTTTTTGGGTATCTTTCCTTAGCTCCCTTGAAAGCCCGATTGGTGTAGTACACATGCATTTACACCTTGTTTTCTTCTCTAATTAGTACCGAGCTGATAGTTGGCTCCAATACTGATAAATAGACATAAAGTACCTTACCTTGCTTCAGTTAGTTGATTAACGATAAGCATCCAGGGTGAATTTTAAGCTCTTAGAAGGCTTCTTGCACTCTTCATTCTAGTCGAATGCCTTCTTCAATAGATGAAAGAAGGGAAAAAATTTGTTAGTGGCCTCGGATATGATCATGTTTAATGCTACAACCCTTCCAACTAGTTGCTACACCTCCTTGGTGTTCTTCGGTGGTTACTTCTCAATTATGGCTCTGACCTTCTTGGGGTTTACCTCTATTCCTCATTAGGAAACCAAAAATTCGAGGAACTTCCCAACGGATACACTAAATGCATATTTTCTTGGGTTGAGCTTTATTTTGTACTTTCTCAATGTTTGGAATGTTTTGCTTAGGTCAGCTAGATATTGCTCAATTAGTAGGCTCTTCACCAACACGTCATCCATGTACACGTCGACGTTCCTTCCGATCTAGCCCTTAAACATCTTGTTGACTATTCTTTAGTATGTAGCCCCCACGTTCTTCAGGCCAAAGAGCATAACTCAGTAGTAGTATAGCCCTCAACCACTAATGTAGGTTGTCCTTTCCTGGTTAGGCTCATACATCTTTATATGATTATACCCCAAGAAAGCGTCCATAAAAATGAGAGTTTGATGTTTGGTTGTCAAGTCAACCAGGGTGTCGATCCTCGAGAGAGGAAAACTGTCCTTAGGACATGACTTGTTGAGTTTGGTGATGTCAATGCATATCCTCCACTTCCTGTTCGGCTTTCACACCATAACAATGTTCGCTAGTCACTCAGGGTAGTGGACCTCCCTTATGAATCAGAATTTGAGTAGCTTATCCACTTCCTTCGCAATGGCTTGGTTCCTTTCTGGGGTGAAGTCCATTTTCTTCTACTTGACGGATTTTGTAGTCGGGCTTCCATTGAGCTGATGCACCACCAGGTGAAGGTTATTTCTGGGCATATCCTCATGTGTCCAAACGAACACCTCTCTATTATTGACAACGAACCCCTACAATTACTTTTTAAATTCCCCCGGAAGGTCTGACCTTACTTGGGTTACTTAGTTAGGATAATCAACTTTGAGGACGACATCTTTAAGGTCTCCCCCTAGCTTTACAACTGTCCGAGTCCTTTTGTCTCGGACCTCCAACCTGTCGATTGACATTGTCTCCTTTGGGATTGGTTCTCCATTGAGAGAGGCCATGTAATATTCTTGGGTGGTTACTTGATCCCCTCTGACTTCCCCAATGTCTTCTTTAGTAGGGAAGCACATCAAAAGATGGTAAGTTAAGGTAACTGCCCTCATCTAGTTCAACACCATCCTTCCAAGTATGGCATTGTACGCTGATGGGCAATCGACCACTAAGAAATCAACCACCTTAGTGATTTGTTTGTCGCTCATCCTAGTGGTCACTAGTAAGCCAATCGTTCTAAGGGGGAGTAACCTATCACCCGTGAAAGCGCCTAAAGGCAATTGGACCATCTTAAGTTTGTCTCGCGCAATGCCTATCTGGCCAAAGGCTAGGAGATAAAGGATGTCCGCCGAGCTCCTGTTATTAATAAGGATGCGGCAGGTCTTGTAGTTGGAGATGACTAGGGTCACCACCAATGCGTCATCATGTGGCTGACTTACTCTCTTCGGGTGCCTTCTTCAAAGAAGGTGATGGGGACATGCGCTATCCTATGCTACTTGGTCGGTCTTTCTGTAGTTAGCATTTGTTGTTCTCTTTCAGCACATATTTGCCTAATATGGGATTTTCTTGCCGAACTAAACTCTCCTCCTGTAACAAGTCCTTTATTTATTACTTGATCTCGCCTATTGGGCCTTCAGGTCTTCTTTCCTCTTGAGTGGGGGGATCTTGGTGAGCATTCTCTCATCTGACTGGGGGTCTTCCCACCATGAACATTTACATTCGTCCTCGTTGAATGAGGGCTTCTATCTACTCCTTCAAATTAAAGCAATCATTGGTATCATGATCATGGTCCCAATAAAAGTGATAGTACTTATCCTAGTTTCTCCTCCTGGGTGAGGCTTGGATCTTCTTGGGCCATTTGACGCTTGGGTTGTCCTTAATATGCATGAGGAGGTATAATTTTAAAATCTTCTCAAGGATAGGTTGACTCGAAGTCTTGCTTCACCATTGTCATTTCCCTTAACATGGGAGCTCCTTTCATCTCGAGTGGGCTGTGGCTCCCACTTCTTCTTGTCAGACTGAGGATTAGCTCTGCTCTTCCACTCCCGTTGGGTACCAAGAATATCATCGGCATTCATGTGTTGTTGCACCTTCAACATCAGGTTAGCCATATGTGAGGGCAAATTTTTTGATAATGAGAAGAGGAACTTAGAGGGTAGAAATCCCGCCATGACCACTTTCTCCTTAGCGTCATCAACCTACAACATCTCCTTGCTAAATTGGGACACAGTCTTGGACCGATTTACCCTTATTTTACTTGACATTTAGCAGGTATGTGGCAGTCTTCAAAGAGGAACTTGAAGGGTAGAAATCCTGCCATGAGGGCAGCCATGGCCACTTTCTCCTCAGCATCATCAACCTACAACATCTCCCTACTGAATCAAGACACATAGTCTTGGAGGGATTCACCCTTGTTTTGCTTGACATTTAGCAAGTAGGTGGCAGTCTTCCAGATATTGTAGGTTAGTACACATAGATATCTTTCACATAGCATATTTATGCAGGAGTTATTTTATTAGTACATGAGTATTGATTTGATAATAATTTTGGAAATAGGGAATTGAAATGATATACCCCTAACTGGGATGGTGCATGAGTGATGATCGCCATTGGGCGAAGGGGGTTATATATTTTCCCAACGACTACCATTTTTAGTGAAGGGACACTAGTTGTCTAGTGATGACCACCACTAGGTGAAGGGGACGTATACTTGCCCAATGACTGCCATTTGGCGAAAGGACACCAGATGTCTAATGACTGCCATTAGGTGTAGGGACTATATGCTTGCCTAATGATGACTACCAATTGGTGAAGGGACACTAGTTGTCTAGTGATGACCGCCCTTAAGTGAAGGGGCTATGCACTTGCGTAGTGATGACTGCTAAATAGAGACAGGACACTAGTTATCTAGTGATGACTACCCTTAGGCGAAGGGACTCTATACTTGCCCAATGATTTCAGGTACCCGATCATCGAGTCACATTAGTAGGTGAAGATGGCCTTAGTGGCCTAACTCTTGGTTTGGTTTTATCAAAACTCCAATTGGGTTACATGGTTTGGACTCTTATTTGGGTTTATCAAAATATTGGTTGGTTTGTTGGTACTTGGCGACGATTTAGTATTTAGATTATCATGGTTTTTGATTTGTGGCTTCTTACTTTACATGCATTTATTTATCTACGTAGCATATGATAATTGGTTAGTGGGACATAGTATATAGTTTTAGTATATACATTGTTTGGGTCTTGTCTTGGCTTGGATTATATCTTAGTTTCTCGGGGCACGGGCATACTTAATTCTAGTATAGATACATGCATATTATTCTTGATGCATGTGCTTACATACTCTATTTCCTTCCTCTATTTTGGATCACTCTATCTACCATTATATCCTTTTGCTTCTTTTTTTGTGTTGTATAAACTGCATACCCTCCCACTAAGTTTGTTAGGTTTTTACCCCAATTGGCATCACTCGCAGATGTGTAGGCGCATACAGGTTGGAGTGCGCCTTAGGATAAGAGGAAGGTGGATGGAGATTGGGCAACGGGACCAGACATTATTAGTTTTTTATTTCAGTTTTAGTTTACTTTTTAGAGATGTGACTTATTTAGTACTTTGTTTAATTAAGACGGGTCCCTTCATGGGCAAGACTTATATATACTTTATGGGCTGGTTTAGGCCCTTTTGTGTTGAATGTTTATGAGATGCTTTAGACATAATGTTTATAAATTTCTGCTACTCTTATTTGGATTATCTCATTGATATTACTATTCTACTGCGATTCTGATATGTTAGAAATGGACTTAAATGGATGTGACTTAATGGACAAACTTGAAAGAAAAATATATTATTTGGAGTGTGATGTAAATAGGTAAGAGGGTTGATGACCCACTCTGAGCACGTTGGTCTCCCCGTGTGAGAAATAGGTTTGGGGCAGGTCATTCCCATGTCATAGATCCAAACTTGGCCCACTTTTTGGCCCGTGAATTTGGGTCTTGATAACTTGGTATCAAAGACTTGGTTTATAGATTTTGTAGACAATCTGAGCTATTTTGGAGTTAAGGATTAATTTTTTGGATAAGTTAGTGGAAATATTTGAGGATTGGTTGATTATTCATTTTTTATGTTTAAAATTTGAGAATTTTAAGTTTCTAAGAGTTAAGTGGGGGATTATTGAGATTTAGTACTATGACTTTTGTTTGTCTTATTTTAGGAATTAGAGATGCCGCCAAGAAGAGGCACTCAATCAGAGTCTTCCACCACTGCACAATTGGAGGGTAATATTTTGGCTAGAGTCATTGGTGTAGTTAAGGGGTTAGCCAATGTAATTAAACCACAGGGAGCATCCCCGAGAGAGGCCAGCTAAAGAGGGCAGTGACATTTACTAGCAGTTTCACCATATGGAAGTTTCCTCAAAGTATACTGACCCATTCAACACTAATCAGCATAGGTACTTCTATCCTAGTGAGCCATTTTCATTCTATTAAGCATTGGGCTCTCTGTACATTTCAATTAGACCCTAATTAAGTCTTCTAAGTGATTCCTAGGATCAACCATGGTCTCAGGGTCTCGTGAGCACACACACATCAACCATTGGGTCTCATATACTTGATTTACTTTTTTTAGCTTAGAAATGATGTGTCTACGTCCTTGAAGTAGCTTGCACTTGAGACTTGAGATTCTTCAATGATACTTGAGTCTTTTTAGCATGGTCATTTTGGCTTTGAGTCCTTGCTACTTTCCCAGAATCTAACACTTGGACTTACATAAGTATACAATTTACATCATAAAGTCATATACACATGACCACTACATGTACACACTTTGTTTTGTGCATAGACATTGACAATACGTAGACCTAATAGAGCTCTCATTTAAAAGAAATGATTGATAAGATTTATAAATGGATATACTATTTATGTTACACTTTTCCTTCCTAGGTTCATAAAAATGTGATTTCATTCTATATTTGCCAATATTTATAGATTTTAATCTCTATGGAAATGGTTTATGAGTGGATATGTTGTTTAAACTGCACTTTTCCTTCCTAAATTCATAGAAATGTGATTTCATTCTATGTTTGCTAAGATTTATGGATTCTACTTTCTATGAAAATGGTTTATGAGTATACTTACACTTTCCTCTCTAGGTTCTTAAATATGTGCTCCTACTCTATGTTTCCTAAGATTTGTTGATTAATCTTGATGGAAATTGGTTGTATGAATGGTTGAGCTCAATATGCATGAATTTCTTCTTCCTTGAAACTTGGATTTGTTGAGGATGAACTTTAATTTGGTGAATCTATATTTAAACCCCATGAGAATGTTGATTTCCTTATGTGGATTCTACATCCTTTAATGTGAGCATGATTGAAGCATTCTTTTACCCCATTGATGTGTACATTCTTGGAATTTGGAGTTAACCACATGGTGCTAGTGTTCTATTTCCTTGAGTTTGGTAATTTTTACTATTGTTGGAATATTTATGGAGTTGGATTTACATGATTTGGAGGAAGTAAACAGTTTCTTATAGTGTTTTTTTGCTTATTCCATTAATTTCTCTTAGAACCCCCTAAATCTTGCTATCCACTTATTTGATGAAATGAAATGATTTGTTCTCCATGATTTGTATATCTTTATCATGTCTATTAACTTCCTATGTTAGTTCATTATTCTCTTTAGTAGATTCAATTTGATTTATATTAAACCATGATGAATTATTCTAATTCTATTGATCCTCATGTTGCTACATTACTCTTTGCATTATGTGATAGCTCTTAGTGGCATGTGCATGTTATCATTGGCATGGTTTATTCTGGAATTTTCATATGGTTGTTTACATGGGATTTATATATGAGTTTTTAAAGGACTTAAGATACTTAGATTTTAACCTGCATGGACTTTATCATAAAACAATTTTATATCCACGAGCATCCCTTATGCCCCTAGTTATGGACCAAGTACCTTCACTAGTATATTGGCATTTGATCACTTTCATGTGATTCACTACTTCATTCTTTAGAATCTTCATGAGATCGATAATGTAGATATTTTTATAAATGGTATACTTATGTAGTGACTATATTATTTTATAAAAGCATGAGTTTAGTTTATCACTTCTTTGGCTTATGAATATTTTTAGCATCCTTATCCTAGAGAATTTTTTAGGACTACCTTAGTCTAGGAGAATAATATGGGACTACCATTTATCCGGATGAATGATATGAGACTACCTTGGTTTAGGGGAATGATATAGGACTACCCTTTATCTAGGGGAATGATATGGGACTACCTTTTATCTAGGGAAATGATATGATACTACCCTTTGTTTGGGAGAATGATATGAGACTGTCATTTGTCTAGGGAAATAATATGGGACTACCCTAGTCTGAGAGAATTATATGGGACACACCCTTAATGCCTTGGGGGATTTTTACAAGCTAGTATGAGTCCTTATGACTATAGACACCCCATCACTAGGTCACATTAATAACTGAAGATGGCCCTAGTGACCCAATATATATGATGTGTTATGTTGGAGACCCTGATTCAGGTTATTTGATATGCTTCATTGGAGATCTTTTATGGTTTATATGTGATATGTTTTGCTGAAAATCTTTATGGTTTATAAATAATATACTTTGTCGGAGACCTTTTATGGTTTATATATGATATGCTTTGCCGGAAACCTTTTATAGTTTATATATGATATGCTTTTTCAGAGACCTTATATGGTTTATATTTGGTATGCTTTGTTGGAGACCTTATATGATTTATGTGGTTTTCTTTGTGAGACACTTTTTTGTTAGAAATATGTGTCCTGAAAAATCCATTCACATAAAATATAGCATAATTAATTAATTATTTATTTAATAATAACTATTTAATCCATCATCACATGTATTTGTTTCTTAACATGGGTAATTATTTAATCTCATGAGATGAGATATGTAGTCCTCAGGTAACATAGTAAGATGTCAAATACATTGGAATGTGTGGAAAGATATGATAATCTAGTTCTTGTAGACTTGAAAGTTTACAACTATGGGTGATGCTGGACACGCCATTTATAAGGTCGTTACATGTAGAGTTACCATATGATGGAGTAATGTAATCTCAGTCACTGAAGTGAGACTCTATGCTTGCATGTGGGTGCATTATATAAATGCATTAAAGGGATCTATTATGAACACACTTGGTAAAACATCACTGTCAAAATAAGTGTTGTTCATATTTACAGACTCGTCCTTAGACCTGAGGGGTTTGTATTTCTCTAAGTTGTTATGTTAGTTATTTTGAGCTACCAACCAGTGATGCCTAATTGGAGGCTATATCATGGGTAGTTTAGATAGCCTACATGATACTTAAGGATGCAAATGCCCAACAAGGAATCCACTACCCATAAGTGGGAGAATATTCAGTTAGGAAATATGTGATTTAGTTGGAGATAAAAATCTGGTCAGTGGTTTTTGATAGTGTTTGTCAAATGTTATCAAAACTAGATTATAATTTATATATTTAGTTTTGAAAATGATTTTATCAAATAAATGTTTTTAAATGTCCAATAGATTCATTAAGTTCCTAATGATAATATTCTAATGACCACAAGGGTTAGATAATGATCATTTTATCATCCTGGAAGTCATTAAGGAATATTGTGAAGTGGAAGGACATATTTGTGAGATATCTGTAAAGAAGGGCTTCATTGTTTTTTTTTTTATCTTTGAGAGTTCAGTTGCAATATGTAACAAAGATTACTGTAATCAGTGGTGTTCCAGTTTGTAATTAACAAAAGATAGAGTGTCCTTAATGCAGTTTGATTTAATTAAGGATATTGGGCCCCACAGCCTAAGGATAAGAATTCCATAAGGATCCCACACCCCCTAGGGTTACTTTGGTTTCTCAAATACTTTATAAATAGAGGTACCCACATTCAGATAGGGTCCTATAACTTTTCTGAAAGTGGGAGAAGCACAGAAAATTCTAGATTAGGTGTGGATACTTTGGAGACCGGGTCAGATTAGATTATTGTGTCTGGTTAATTCATTAAGGTAATTCTAAACTTCCTTTAAGATAAGATCTCAGAGATTCATATGGTGATCATAGAAAAATATATTAGATATGTGATTAATCAATGAACTTTACTAATTTTTATGTTCATGAATGGAAATCTCCCTTCAGTGTGAACACAAAGGAGCTTGAGGAAGAAGATGATCAAACCGTGAGCCAGAAAATGAGAGAGATGGAGAACTCTAAATGTGTGGGAGTGTGCCAAAATGAGAAGTACAAAATAATAATGCTAAAAGCTTATGGAATGTGTGGAGATTAAGGTTTATATAGATGTGTGCAACTTTATTCCTTTTAGGACTTTGTTGCACATTTGATGCCCTATTTCTAGCTTACACTTCTTGTCTGTATGAGAGATTTAATGATGTAGTAACACTTGATTGGTTGTTGAAGAATCTTTGCATGCTTGTACAACTCCATAACCATGCGAGATTCCAACTTTGACTCTATCTAATCCCTTGATATGTGAAATTTTGTAGATATGATAGAGTTTTATTTGAAGTAGGTTTCTTATTTGGCATGAACATTTCACATATTTTGAGATTTGTATGTATTTGTGAGTCCTACATGAGTAGTTTTTGGGTTTTTATGAGTCTAAAACTACTACCATTGCGATTCCTCAGGATTTGTGCTATCTTAAACAACAATTTTATGATTTTGGTACTATTCCTCTCGAGGCACCTTCCTTCGCAATGTACTATTCATCCATCGCAAAGAGAGCTCTTCATAATGTGTCATTGTAAGTGTTGAATGTCCAATCACAAACTAGCTTCCATCGCGAGCAACGTGTCTTCGCAATGCACCATCCTATCACGTGTCAGGTTTGTCTTCACGATACCTTGATTTTGACCCTCTTTCAAGAGAAACTATTCACTCTTCGCGATAAAGGTAATTTTGTCATTTCATAATTTTCATGTGCCAATGACAACAATACAAATGGGGTATTTTCAACCAAATCAGCTTGGGAGGTTATTTGGCAAAGAGCAAAGTGGATTGGCATGATATAGTATTGTTTACCCATCATATCTGGAAACATAGCTTAACCACATGGTGCCTCCTGACAAAGAAGTTGCCAACTCAAAGTTGATTGTGTAAATTGGGAGTACTGAGAACATCACAATGTTGTTTATGTTGAAACAATAAGAAAAACATAAACCATTTGTTTTTCCAATGCGAGTTATCACACAATGTATGGAAAGGCATAGTCCATATGCTAAACTAACATGATAGAAGGAGCATTTGGCAATGAAACTTGGAGATAAGGTGGATACAATGCCGATTTAGTGGAAAATATATTATTAAGGTAATTGGGAAATTATCATCCAATGCAACCATTTTTTACATATGGAGAGAAAGAAATGGTAGATGATTCAACAACAAAAGCCGAACCCCCAATATATATCTCATTCAAGACATCCTCTTTGATGTGCCTTCCAAAGTGGATGACTTGAGTAAAGCCTACGAAGATAATCCCCATAACCAATACATAGCAACCTATTGGAGCATTCAAATAGATTGTAGCTCACCAATCCCTCGACAATGCCGATGGTTAAATCCTCAAGATGCGCTTATTTTCTTGACAATAGATGACTCACTAACTCCCACTAGAGCTGGATGTGGAGGCTTATTCCATGACCATACTAGGGCTGCACGGCTTGCATATATGGGGAATACGCGTATGCAACACATTGTTTGCATAGAGCTACTTGCAATCTTAAGGGACATCCTAGTAGCTAAGGCCAATGGATTCCACAAGATCAGCATAACTTCAGATTCCAAAATTGTTGTTGGGTGCATAAATGAATCATGGAGATGCCCATAGAATTGAAGGCTCTACCACTTCTTAGCCATATACAAAAGGAGAAGATGTGGGTTGAAGATGTACAGTCTGCCACACATGGAGAGAAGCCAACAAACCATCTGATTACATAACGAGCATTGCATCATCCAAGGAAGAATAATCATGGAGCCTGCTAAATTTCCCGAGACCTTAATAACTTTTATCTGTAATGATACGCAGCACTGTAGTTCCACATGATTGTAACTCTCCATTTTTTTTTCAATGAAATTCTAATTATTTACTGATCAAAAATAATTATAATAATTATCGACTATGTATGTGCAATAGAAAAAATAAGAATTTAACATAGGACACTAATAAATGCTCATCTAGTAACTCATTGAAGAAGACATACAGGAGGTAAAAAGGTTCTCTTTGAAAATATAAGTACAAGAAGGTGCTTACCAACTAGTTTGGCAGTAAAGGCACTCTCAATGCTTCATTAATTATTGTTTGATAAAGACTGCTAAGTTTCTCTAGATTTTACTATGGTGTGATTTCACATATTCAACATAAAAATCATTCTCAAGACATGTCCTTAAAAGAAAGAAAATATTGAGTCAGAAAATAATAATTCATTCATTTTTTTATTTAGAAGGAAAAAAGAAAAAAGAAAGCCCTTCATTGATTTCCACTCCCCAACTTAGAGGTGGAAGCAATAG
The DNA here is from genome assembly GCA_025762735.1 of Platanus orientalis. Taxonomy (NCBI): domain Eukaryota; kingdom Viridiplantae; phylum Streptophyta; class Magnoliopsida; order Proteales; family Platanaceae; genus Platanus; species Platanus orientalis. The sequence continues at coordinate 9,577,092 of JAOXJP010000008.1, read as the reverse complement.
GCATGATACTTAAAGCCTTACCTACTAAAGAGAAATGATTTGTCATTTGATCATGGGAGGGAGGGGAGGAGAATAATGTCATGCTCACAGCGGCTGCAGAGAAATATATGAGGAACATCTTCATTGTTCACGATACGAACACAACGAGTGTGCTGCCAAACTTCACAGATATCGCACGAGATCATCCGTTCACCATCGTCCTCCTTGGCTCCACAAAGGCAATCAACTGCGCAGTTATCCTTCCCACACTCATAAATGTCATCAATGTCAATACCTCTATCTACTATCCTCCCCTCCACAACAAGTCGAGAGCAGGCTTCCACGAGCCTCAAAATCAAATCCGATTCCTTGGCATTCATACCAGCAACTGACTCCACAATAAAGCTTCTCCTCAATCCCCAATATATTTCTCTGAAGACCCTCTGCACTTCCTTCTTAAGCTCTTCAATGGTAGCATGAGCAGGCAAAATGATTTCTTCATATGGTGGAATGGCCTTCATTTTTCCTTCATTGGCCTCTATCTTGTTTTTCAACCCAACTGTGCATAGGACCTTTAGATTTTCTCCATGACCCACTTCCACTTTCGGACATAATTCTCCTCCATAATCTTTTATAAGGTGCTTAGTATCTAGAATTATCCTTGCAGCTACGGAGATCGCCATAAGAATCTCTGGGTTCAGTGTGGGTCTTTGCTCGTTGAGGATGTACTTGTACAAGCAGAAGATGTCTTTCATAAGTTGAACCATTGTAATCTGACGAGCCTTCACTTTGGGATCACACTGAGACAAACCTTCTTGACTAGGAAATGTACCAGAGATGTCCTCCAAGCAATACTCTAGAACTTTAGTCACGGGGTTTACACTGCGGCGAACCATGTAGTTTCCCACAATATGGTTTCCAAGCGACTTCAAAACAAAATCAAGTAAACCTGTGTCACCAATGTATGCTCGAGCAGCATCCCTAACTTCTTGCCTTGAGACCCACCTGAATGCTGCCTTCTTTAAGGCGTCGACGATAACCCGAGCAGCCATTTCAACTCGCTTCGGAGACCATCGACAAGCTGTTTCTAACACAATTCCAAAGTTATCTGAAGCCATGTAATTCTCTTGTAGAAAGTGGCTTTTCAATTCTAGAATGAATCGAAATAGATGGCCCAGCGTCAGCAAAGAGTTACCGGACATTACTTGATATCTATTGAAAATAACTGAAATTTCATGATTGGAATTACCGAGGTAGTGAACAAGTAGGTATAAGGGCATGCCTTGTATTGCTTCTATGGCTTTCTGGTACATAGGTTGAGTTACACCGAAGCTTCCACGACCAAATCTGTAGCCCCAACGACCGAACCAAGGCTCACCATAAGCCACCCCATGAATCAACCGTAAATCCATGCTTCTCTTCTTTGCAACGTCGTTTACACTCACCTTCCTATCAATTCAGCACAAATTCCAGCTTTAGTTTTTCCTTAGGCAAGGGCTGTAAGTTGTAGACCTGGCTTCAAAAACACAAGACAACTAACCCACCAACTACTGCCAAGTCCGGATCCTCTACAACTAAACTCAGTAAAGTGGGCATGAGCTGTCATTCACTACTCCCACATCCCACATCCGCCTCTTTTGGAGCCATGCTCGCCTATTTTTGGTGATGTGGTGAGTGCTCAATGGCAACATATGTTAAAAATATATTAATTTGTGTTTCTCCTAACACTATAAGATTTTGGGACAGTTAATCATTCACTTTTAACATGGTATTATCAGAACCAAATTGGATTTGGTAGGACAACCTAGAAGGTGTCTAAAGTAAGAATGACATTAGGGCTGACACATCAGCACTGAAAAAGTGATATACACTTTTTTGGGAAATGTTTTTCACTCTTTGGCACTTATGTGTCAGCCCTGATGTCATTCTTACTTTAGATACTCTCTAAGTTGTCCTACCAAATCCAGAACGTTCAAATCCCTGTGGAACTATAACTATTATACCGGACGTAGCTGTACACGCACGAGTATGCACACTTTGTAGACTTGCACTAGTTCTCCTTGTTTTTCCAGATTATTTTTCTTGGGAGATGTTGAAGTATATTAATTTGTGTTTCTCCTAACACCTTAAGGTTTGAGAGAGTTTAAAGTACATTTAATCATGTTTTTCCCAACACCTTAAGATTTTTGGAGAATTGGGTAATTCACTCTTAAAAGTGTGCATGCCCACTGCAATTAGCGTAGTTGTAGAGGATCAGGTTCCTAACTGTCCATAGAAAATTTTGAAAGATTCATAATAATAACCACTATCCCACTTGCCTATCAAAACCCAACAAATTAAATGTTCTGTAATGAAAATGCCTCTGTAGTGTCTATGGTGAATTATAAACTGACATGTGTTGTTTTGGGGGGTGAAAAATGTCCAAAAAATTGTTCAATTGAAAAGCATGTGGTCAAAAAGAGATCAAATTTAAAAACACATCATGTGTCAATCAATAACACGCCTACAGAGGTTTGTGTCAAGAATGATTGTCTGTGTTGACATAGACCTCTGTAGACATGCCATTGCTTAACACATGATGTGTTTTTGAATTTGGTGTCACTGTTTGGACACCTACTTTTTCAACGGAACACTTTTTTGGACGATTTAACCCTAAACATAACACATGTCAGCGTATAAGTCACTCTATGCACTAGAGACACTTTTTCATCACAACATTTGCTGGGGTTTTGTAAAAGCCATCGTTTAGGTATCATATGCTAGAGTGGTAGGGGCAACGGGTTGTATGTCGGATCAATATTCAATCAATCAATGAAGACTCTGGCCTGGCAGGACCTGGGTCCAGCCCAGGCGTATAATGAAATCCACGGGTTGGGCTTTAGCTTGTGTTACCTTGTTCATGTGCTATATTGTTCACCTACAAGTCCCGATTCTCTACAATTCTTAAGATTCATTAGCATGCAGCGATTGTGCAGAGCCCAACACATACAACAAAAAGTTTTATACATCCACCCAAATTTGGTTAACATTTTAAATTTTTGCCTACTACATATCATGCTGTAGACAATCGCTGCATCGTTCATTTATTTGAACGATTGTAGAGGATCCTGAATAGGAATGATATGGTTGATGCAAAGGCATGTAAGAATCTTGGCATGTGGAACACGCCTCATTAACGTTGATGAACTATTAAGAAGAGTACTACATTGACAATAAGGTCTAACCTTGCTCGTAATCCGGTACATATCCGATCCCACAAATCCATTATCTCATGCCCAGCCAACTCCGAACCCTTCTCCACCCCATTAACACATAGCAAATGCCCAAATCCATTCAAGTGCAAGACCCCATGCATAAGGTGGCCCTGTAACTCCAGCAAATTCGACTTTGCCGCCGTCACTGCATCCGACCCTCCCCAGTTGCCTTCGCAGCTCAAACATGATGTAGCCGCTGACGCTGTTTCCTTGGATGGCACGACAAAATGAAACTTCTTGTTGCAAATCATGTGGTGCCCCCAACCTGAGCTATAGCCAAAGCAGTATTTCATTTTCTTAATAGAGCCAAGAAAAACTGGTGAGAGTCTGGTATACCCTCAAAGATCTCTTAATCTAGAAATCAACCTGATGGAATGACCCTGACCATTCATTAGAAATTTTACTATAGTCCTTGAGAATGTGATCGATGAGATGGTTCATATCTTCCATTTGGGTCAACTTCTATCATATATAGATTTTTATATGTCTAACCTCATATATAGATTTTATAGGAGGTTAGTAGATGGTTTTAGTTCTACTCCTTTGATGTATACAAGAAATTTGAGAATAACAGATCAAAAACATGGCATGAGGAATTTACCCACGTATTGGCAGTGAGTGCAGTGACGGTAGAGGGATGTTTCGATTGGTTCTTCGATGATCAACAGCGTGATGTGGATGGGAGGATGACGATGGAATTCAAGCTGAAAGGACCAGCTTTGCATTCCGCTGCACAAATTTGTTTCAGGACTCCCGAAATCAAGTAAGGCTTTGATGTTCTGACGAAACGGGCCATTAAACTCAACTGGGTATCCGGGTTGGCAGAAATTCCTGAACCTAAAGGCCATCTCCCCTCTCTTCCTTTTCTTACAACCGCTAAGGTTCAACTGTGTCATTTGGTAAATTTCAGCTACTCTTAGATATGAAGCAGAAACTTAGAAACTGGAGGAGAGAATGGAAGATGAGATTATGAAGCTTAATAGGATGCACAAATTTAAAAGTGAAGCGAAATTTACGTAAACTAAGGAAGTAGAGCAGCCTTACGTATACTGCTTGATCATGCACTTAGTGCCTAGAAATAAAATTGGAGGGAACCAAAAGCGCCTACGAACTTATCTAAATGGGTTAAGGGTTCTCTTGCTAGAAGCATGATTTCTTTCAAAATTTAATCCTTCACTAGCCCTTCGCCACAATTGCCGGGAACCTATGGAATGATAAGCCACCAAATTTTATTAATCAAACCATGCTTTTGTTCATCCAAGCATCCATGGACTGAAATGGGCTCTTGGTTTTTCGGATTTATTTACGATCATCGGTTCCATGAAGGATTCCGATGTTAGCTCGCAGAAGGAGATTTATAACTTAATGTGGACAGACAAAAACGCATTAGTTCTTGGCCAACTAACTTTAAGGTTATCTTATCGTAACAGAACCTTCATTTCATGTGGAATTTGTTTTCTCAATCAGATTATGATAAAACTATAACGCATACCATTCTACACATTGTTGTTAACTAATCCACCCCTTACTCTAAACAATTTAACAGTGTAGGAAATCGACAATCAGGAACTCAAATGAGGAGTTAAATTCAAAAGAGAACGAGCACCAAGGATGGTGCTTCTCACTTCCTGTTACATAGGCCAGTTTATCATGACCTTTATTATACTTTCTTAGGGTAGCAGCCAAATAATTGAACTGGCCGGAAAAATCTAACTTTTTGATGGAGGACATATGTTTTGTGTTTAATTGCTTGTGTTTTTTGAGCGATCCAAGTTAGTGCTATAGTTTCCAAGTTCATAGTTGGACTATGAAAAAATGCTCATTCAGCACTTCATGATTCTGGGTTGTCTAATGATACTAGCTACCTAGATTTGATTCAACATCAGTTCATTCATTGTGGTTGATTCACTAAATTTGGGAGGTCAAATTCACTAAGTTCACAAGGTTAATGTGTTAAAATTCATGAACTAGGTATGTGTGGTACATGAATCTAATGAGTTGTTCATTTCATGAATCATATTCGTGCAGGGGCGGAGCTATGTAGGGGCAATCGCGCAGGGGCGGAGCTATGTACGGGGCAACGGGGGGTAACTGCCCCGCCCCCTAAATTCAAACAATTCCAATCTGACGGTCAGGACTGTACTGCTGACACACGATGTGTATGCTTGAGAGTCTTGAGAACCAGCTGTAATTTACTTTTCATGTTACAATAATCTCTCTTAAATTCCCTTGTCAATATAATCAAATGCTTAGCCATGTTCCATGTGAACAAATAAATAGCTTGGCTTGAAAAGCCACAAAAATGATGTAATTTAACATAATTAACTCACACCTTTTTTACTTACCCAAAAAAAACTCACCTTTTATTCCATGTTTTTATTTGATCAACTTATTGTGGAGAAAAGGGTTATTAACATCAATATGAAAATAATGAAGCTGTTTATTTATATCCCAGTTACTAACACTGAGTCAACCAAGTGAACTCAATCACAAGCTACAACCTCTCAACATCTCGTGAAGCAAAATCAAAACCAAATACATTAAAATGGTATTATGAAATAGACCAGAAAAAAACAAAAATAAAATTCTTGGGCAATGGCCCCCCTCAAATTCCAATTTCAATTGACACTAGCTGTTAGTACAATAAATCACTACAAAATCAACTCACTTATTAGTGTTATTTCAAATGTAGTGAATGTCGTTAGAGCATCATGCAAATGAAGAGACATTCTTTGAGATTACAAAAAAAAAAAAAAAAGATGCTAAATTTTTAAAGAAGTTAACTTTTAATTGGAGGAGAGGCTTGAATTAGGATACTAGTATTAATTGGCCTGCGGACATGCATTGGAGCTCACACTATAGTACATTGTAATTAAGCCTAACTACCATGTTTACTTTTTGATGAAGTACTTGATATTGTTGATCAAGATGACTCAACCTTTGAACAAAAAGGTAAAGCAAATGCTCTATTAAATTCATTTCAATCATTTGAGTTTATATTCACTATACATTTATGCGAATTACATTGGAAATTACTAATAAACTATCATAAGCATTGTAGTGAAAAGAACAAGATATTGTGAATGCCATGACGTTAGTCAAAATTTTCAAGAAAAGTATAACACCTCGCACATGTTTTGCACACACACTTAGTAGAATCTATATGCATATAAAATGACTTGTAAACTTAATCAATCTTAAAGAAAAATCTATATAAACTTAGAATGAATTAGTGAACAAACTATACACCATTAGAAAGATTTGGAAATCCAATTTCCAATGCTACAAACGGCGAATGAATCAGAGCTTTCTTGAGAAAGATATGGGTGTTTTAGTATAAAAGAGAAAAAAATTTCAAAAAATTAGGGTAAGCCCAATCAATCGGGGAAATGCCCAATCGGTCAATGTGGGGTAGCCTGATCGATTCGGAATCCCTTTGATTGATCGAGGTGTCACGACAATTTTAAATTTTTTAAAATTTTGTATTTTTTTACTTGAAATTTCCCAAATTGATTTGGGACTCTTTTAAGGTTTATATAAACAATAGAACATGACCTAATTCGACATATAAACCCTAAGAATGAAGAAATGAAGAAGAAGAAGAAGAGAGAAAGTTAGGTTTTGGGATTTTGCTAAAAACCTTGAAGCTTAGGAAAGGATTTCGAGCAAACATGTAAGTACGCATGTAAATTATGCACATTTTTCCTTAGGATCTTATATGAATAATGTTGTTTTAAATGTTGGCACCTGTTTTTGAAATTCTTAAGTTCTTAAAATTAAATTTTGTTCAATAAGAAGGGTTTTGTTTTATAAGAACACATATAAATTATACATTATTTTCCTCTTAGGTTCTTAGATTTCTATTAATCCATGTTTTAAAACTATTTTGCATGATCTACCTTATTTCTTTTATAAGATATCCATGTTTTGAAAGAAAACTAGGGGTTTTGAAAAGGGATTTCAATTTTTGAAAGTAAATAGGTGATCTATGATTTGTTTTCAAGCATATTAGGTTCTTAGAATAAATTGTTTACTGTTTTTGAAGAAATCATAAACATTTTACATCGGATTTGCAACTTATAGGTTCTTATTATTCATGAAAATCCTATTTTGCAAAAAAAAAAGTATTGATTTTACTTATTTTCTATTAGATTTCTATGTGATTAATGTTTTCTGATTAAAGAGTTGTGTTTTCAATGAATTAGAACGAAGAAAGGGATTTGCAAAGATTAGTTTCATGCTTTTAAAAGTTAAAATACATCGTCCTATTCTGATAAATAATGTTCTCATCTTTTCAAAAGAAATTATGTAGTATGTGCTTAGGAGGGTCAAGCATCTTTGTTTATATTTGTTTTTAAATAAACTATTGTAAAAAAATAAATATAGAACCATTATGTTTTGAAGGAAACTGTAAGAGAATAATATTTTCTATAACAAAGACACCATTTCCATCAAGGGGATTGATTTATAGAACCCACCTCATCGGGTACATGGTGCAAACTGTTTATATGGATCCCTCACTACTAGGGGTTAAATAGTAGTCTCCTCTCACCGGAGTGTAAGTGTGAACTATTCTGACCCTTCTCATCAGAAATTAAATGGTGTGAACTGCTATATGTAAAAGGCCCTGATATCATATTTGTATGTTATGTTTTGTATCAACTCTATATGTTATAATATGTTCCATTCTGATTAGCTATAAGTATTTGATTTAATTTGTTAATTGTTTTCAATTTTGTACATAGTATTGTAGTTTTATAATATGATATTTACAACAATATTAATTTTTTTCAGAGAATGATTTAGAATTGTATCATTTCCTATATTTCTTAGAATACTTGGAAAATATATGTTTTGTATTTCTATATTTGTGTTTATCTTGACCCATATTCCTTTATACCAGTAAGATTAGAGGACAAGTCTTTTCCAACCAGGAGAGTTTAACGCCAGAGTGTCCCATGACACATCAAATATTAACATCCAAGTTTTCCAAGACATTAATACTAATGTGGCAAGATAAGTCATCAGCTCGGCAAGGTTCTAAAACTTTCTCAGTTAGTAGTTTCAGTAGTTTAGGGTAACTTCCAAGGCACACCTAAAGCAACTCTATGTAAATTATACTATGAGCCATATATCATTAGAAAGATCTACAAGTCTACTTTCTAATGCCTTAAATAGTATGTGAATTAGAGTTCTCTAGAGGGAGTTGTATCTATTTTTTAGGAGTCTGTGTTGATTATAGCCAAACCGAAGTTGTGAGTTTTGAGATTTCTTATAACTTTTCTCATTCCAAAGTTGTCTTTATGTTTTAGAAAGATGTATTTCGAGTCTATGATTAAGTTTCTAAGTTAATGGAGTCTCAAAACTCTATTTTGTTATCTTGAAAATGTAAGAAGTTATTGAGTCTTTACTCTTGCTTGAAGGGTTATTCCAAGCCTAGGCCTATATAAAGTCATGGTTGTATATGGATTTTGCATAGAGTGAATTGATAATTGAATACAATCAGCCTTTCCCTTTTAATGAAGGATTTCTTCTACAACTTTTATCCATTCGGTGGCAATTTTTGCTCTATATATCTTTGGTAGCTTCCTTGAGTGGTGAGCATATCCATCTTTGCTTTGTATCTCATTCATAGATTCCTTAGAGTGGTGAGATTATCTATCTGTGTATGTGTTATTAATGGATCTTCTTAACAAACTTTGAAATGTACCCTTTGTGGAAGGCTCTACTTGATTCATAAGTTAGTAATCCATGTGTATCCCCCATTTCATTCGGCCATATAACATATTCATTTGTGAATATTTTTACTTCATCTCGGCAGAGCATAAACCCGGTATCCAGTGGTGGAGCCACTTAAGGACAAGGGGGGGTAGTTGCCCCCCTCAAATTAAAAAACTCCCCACTCCCTATATCTTATACTCAATATGGAGAGAGTAAAGCCTCGCTTGTTGCCCCCCCCCCTTAATGAATGCCTTAGGTTTTATACTCCTCTTAAACTATCCCTGTCCCTAAAAGGAGCAAATGAAACATAATGAATTTTTCTTTTGCAAAATTCTCAATCAACCAACAATTTGCCTCTCTTCTCCCCAACTACTTCCCAACAAAACCCAAAAGAAAATCAATTTTTTCCCTTCATTTTCACCTTTCACTGTCTTTGTCGATATTGACCCTTATTGGAGAAGAAATGGAATCTCAGTTTATAATGTCAGCAAGCAAGCATTGATTTTGCTTCTTGTTCAATATAGAACTTTTTAATTCCCTTTCTTCCATTCCTTCTCACCGCCAATACCAACCCTCGCCAACGACTGTCGCCAAAGAAAAAAGGAATTTCAGTCTACATATCCAATTACATAATCTTGGCACAAATTTCATCAACATGGCATTGGTTTTTTTTATTTATTTAAGTGCGGATAATTTGAGTTTGCTTATTTAAGTGTTGGGATGGTTACTGGATTGATTCTCCTGCACACTTAGACATTTAAAATGAAAGAAGAATCAACATGATTTGAATCAAATATTCAATATTTGTTACTAGGAAAAGGTCTTCTAGACCAATCATCTAGTCTTACTACTTCATCTTTCTTTAGTTGAATGGAGGGAATGAAGCGGCTGATTCAGACAATCCATAAAATAGACGACCTTGAAATTGGTCTGATGTTGGGTGCCCCGATCCATGCCAACTCAACAACTTCATAATGCCATGCCTTTAATGCAATTTAATAATTAGTGATATTATTACCAAAAGAAACAATTATTGAGATATATAATTTCGTGAGAAAAATCAATTAGATTGACAATCAATATGTAATATATAATTATTTCATTTCTAACATTTTTAGTCTTCTAAATATTTTAATATTACTCAGTAAATTTTTTATAATAATTTTATTGAATAAGGAATAATGATTCTTACTATTATTATTTTCAGTTCAGGTAAATTTTTTGATTCATTCATTTTTGGTTTTGTTTTTGTGCTTTTTAATCTTAGTTCTTTTTATATTAATTTATGTACTTAAATTTCAATTATGTGTGTGTACTATTAATTTGAGATTTAGGATTTAAGCAAATTTTATCTTTCCTTTCCTGTCCTTTCTTTGCTAATCTGAGATCAGATTGCCAATAGATAGAGAATTTCTTGATTTTATTGTGTTTTGCTTTGATTTGGTTTCCAGTGTCATTGGTTTTCTCGCTTTATTTCTTCATTTTTCTGTATTATTTTGAAGGTTGACTTGTGTTTCAGAGAATGATAATTCTTTTGACTCAAGTAGATTTGGATTTTCAATTGTTTGTGTTAGCGAGCTCAATCTTGAATTTTATTTGTTTCCAATCTTGAATTTTATTTGTTAATGGAATCAAATTTTTTTTGTTCTCAATCTTGAATTTTAATATGATATTGTGTTAAACATATTGGAGTAGTTAACACTAATTGGACAATTGTCATGATAATTGTATATGGATTTTTAGTGGGCAATTATTTTTTGTAAATGAATGGTACACAATTCTAAACAACTTTTCAATGAGATTTATTTCTTTGAGTAAATGATATACACTTTAGTATATTTATCCTTTTTTTAAAACTATTTTTTTTTTACTTCCCCCCCCCCCTATGAGAAATTCCTAGCTCTACCCTTGCCAGTATCAGTTTGGTATCAGAGCTGTAACAACTTCTTGCAGCAAAACAGGCCCTCAACTTCTTCTATTGTGTGCTTGTGTTCCACAGGGCCAAGGAATGGGCTTGAGTATAATCTCTTTGCCTTAGTTCCTACACAACCAGCCGAATCACGATATCAAAAAAGGAATTCCCTAGTCTTCCACTATAGCCACAAGTTAATGATATAATTACTATAAATGCAACCTCAACAGCTCAAGGCATAGAAGGAACCATAGGAGAATCTCAAATTGTGAACCAACCATAGCGTAATACATAAGAAAGAGAGTCCCACACTCTAGAAGATATTGGACAATATCTAGACTCTGAAGAGGATGAAAGAGAAGATCCAAGAGCTCTCATTCAGGGATTGATAGAGGTGAAATGGATCATTAAATACCAAAGGGATCAAGGCATGGAGCTAAGTAATCAAGTTATCTTCCTCATGAACCACAACATGTCCACTAATCCTCTCCCAAGTCAATCATTGAAACAGCAAGAATCAAATGTGTTGCAGTTAGGTAGCAATCCTCTCAAGTTTAAATCGGTTTTTCCATTTGATTTCATATAGGGAGAGAAGCAAAGATAGGTCCCTCTTTAGCAACATAGGGAGCAATCCCCTCTTCTTAAACAATGATGGGGGAAATGTTGAGGGAAATCCCCTCAACCCTCTATAGGTGTCATGCTTGGAATTCCTCCAAATTTCACGCTAAGATCAATACCAACTTCAATGCCAGAGAAAATGCCCTTGATCCCATCTATATTGAAGCCACCAAGAGCATCAGTTGCTAATTCTTAGCAAAATAATAGAGGAGTACAGGCACACAATTCATATAAATATGTACCACCTCAAGGCATGCTTTATATGCAACCTCCTCCAATAATGCCTCTAGGGAAAGATCAACCACCTTTGGTTATCCTAAGCATTACTCTTGAAACTGTATTTACCATTGAGAAAATCATGAAAAGGATGATACAGTATTCTAGGGAAAGAGAGGAAAATCAAGTGCATACTATATCACGTCCATACCATGCATACTTGGACTTGATACCTTTTCCTTAAGGATTCACACAACCCACATTCAAGATGGTCAATGGCACAAGTGATCCGAAGTAGCAACACATTTTGTATGTCAATTCTAGGTGTGAATCCATCGCACACCATGGGGACCCCATTCTCAAGTTGTTTGTGCAGTCGCTCAAAGGAACATCTTTTGTCTAGTATGCAAACTTACCAGATGCTTCGATTCCAAATTGGGAAGCAATGAAGAAAGAGTTCATGAACCAGTTTTGGAGCACACACAAGAGGGTTGGCATTATAGAGCTATTTAAAGCCAAGTAGAGGGAAACCAAACTAGTGTTTGACTACATCAACAAGTGGAAGAACCTAACCATCTCCTTTCAGCAACAATTCACCCTATAAGAACTCATTTTCATGTGGCTTAACAACTTACAATATGAGCTTTTAGCAAGCTTTACACCATAGAGTTCTCTGGGTTTGATGACTCCATTTTTTAGGCCTATGCCCAAGAAAAAAAAAACTCCTTAACAATAAAAGGGAAAGAAGGCTCAAGGCATCAAGTGGCTAACAAAAAGTTATAATAGCTAAAACAAGAAAGATCCAACTAAACTCTCAACTAAAAAGAAGTTAGAGTCAAAATAAGCCAAGCCAACTCCTAAAAATCTCACCATCATGGACAGGCAAGAGAAAAAGTATTCATTTCCTGAGCATGCCATTGAGAGCCTATTTTAACAATTTGTTGAAACAAGTGACATAACACTGCCCAAACCTAAGAGACCAAAAGAGGTTGACAAGGTAGAGAATCCAAAATACTACATATATCATCGTCTGGTCAGCCACAAAATCAAAGATTACTTCATCTTTAGAGATAAATTGTAAGTTCTCATTGATAAAAGGAACAATTATTCTAGAAAATCAGGAGGATAATCCAACATCTACCAATTAAGTCTTCATGACTAAAGAAACTTATGATCAACAATCTCACTCCCTCCCTCCAGAAAAGTGATGTAGAAGAGTATCAGATAAGGATGGTGAATGGAGTGGATTAGAAAGTAAAGCGGCCCACAAGAAGCATGTTACACCTAGACTAATGATCCAACTAAATGAACCAAAAATCCATGGTAGCTTTACTTGCAAGTATACAAGTGTTG
>JAOXJP010000008.1:9547880-9563939 GCA_025762735.1 Platanus orientalis | reverse complement strand
TAAGGGTTTTAGTTATTAGGCTATTTATGATTGTTGGATTAGTTTTAAATTCAACAATTTATTCTCTATATTCTCTAAATTGTTATATTTTTACGAAACGGATATTAACTGGAACGGAACAATATATATCCTTATCCTAACCGTTTATAACTGATATTTTTATAAACGGATTGAATAAGCTTATTTCGGATACGACACAGACCGGAACACGGTAATTTTTCAGATTACTTGCAGCCCTACTCTATCCAACCACCGCGACACTAATCGCCAAAGCCTTTATCATTAGACTACCAGTCCATTCCGGCATTTGATAATTTGTCTAATCTTTAATCCTTTCCAAGTGCACAAGATTCACATTCTCTTGCACATTAATTTTTTTTCTGGCTCTCCGCAGACAACTGAGCCATAGCCATCCTTTTCCGGAGCTTTAGTTTGATCGTTCCTCCTTCCTACCGTATCCATTCTCATTGGTCTAGCCTCTATAAGCTTTCATGCCACCCACTTGTTTTTCGTTGTGATCACCAAAACCACCATCTTTGTCTCACATCTAACCTCTATCAAGTTGAAAACGAACCCAACGGAGAACCCCTATTTTCGTTTTTCAATAAGAGTGTTTTTTAAAATCTTTGTTCTCTGGTGCTTTAGCTCCTTCTCAACCAGGTAAAGTAGATCACTGTCGGAAGAGACTTCTTGGTGACCACCCATGAATCATTACTCTCATTAATTACCCCAGTAAAGTTTTCCAAGCAACTCTCGAGATTGATATGATATATTTGCAATGGTTGCGTTGTGAGCAAACTACCAGCTTAATTCAAATTTTTTTCTTGAATACTTGGAACTGAAGAAATGGAGGGTGCGATCCCAACCTTGGTTCACGCCCACACCGGCGTTTGACAGGGAGCCCAAACATATAATGGGAAGACACGAATGAGAGTCTTAAGAGAAGTAAGAAGATGAAGCTGTCAATTGGCTTGGGCTAACCCAAAGCCCAATTTGTTCAGCCTAAAGAAAAGGCAGGTTAGGCGACTAGAACTTTGGGTTGGGCCGATCTCGGGTCCAGATTTGAAGCCCATAGGTTTTTTTGGTGGAACTCAAGCACAACTTCTTTTAGCATGAAACCACGGCCCAACCCAAAGTATATTATCACTCCAACCCTAATTAGATAAAACACTGTTGGATTAAATGCTAGACGGAGTTTACACATCTCCAGTAGGATATGACACAATGTCTGACAAAGGGTGCATAAATACACCTGTACTTATCCATTGTGTATTTATCAGGGCGTAATACCAGCCTCTGACCCATGTGTATTATTACCCTTTGTCAAGCCACATGTCATACACTGATTGGTAGTGAAGTGGTACCGCTATCCATTCAGACTGGAGATGATTCAAAATCCAATTGTATAACTAAAACAAAAATAATATAACTCTAAAAAAGCCCTAATCCCATCGTCTCCTTCCTACTGGTGGACTCCTCAACCCTAATTAAATTTGCAAGGGCCGTGGCCTCCCTACAAGATATCTGTGAATTAGATCTCTCTCTCTACATAGCCCATTTCAACAGCTGGGATGTTTTCTTCTTTTTTTGGGTTTTCCAGCCCAGCAAATCTGCTACTAAGGATATGTCTTGGTTTTGTCTGTTATCCTTTAAAAGAGAAAGACATAATATTAAGCCGTTATCTATGCCAATTGCCAAATCCACCCCCATCGCTATTTGCGGGAGCAAGCAAATTTAACTTTCTGAACTAACCCCATTTAGAAGATTAAGTTAAAGGGCTCTCCTGCTTTCTCCAATGAATGCAACCCACATATTTCAAGCCCTTTCTGTAAAGTCATTCCTCTTCCATGGAAATGTGGATGCCACTAGAAAACCACCCATGTGCTCCTTCCAAGGAACCTGTGACTTAGATGAGAGAGGGGGGGGGGTCTTCTATTTTTGTTAATCTTCTATGAAAGTAGGGTTTTTAAGTTAGGTTTGTTTTAGACCTAGATCAGGATGAAATCACTGATACATATTTAGAATCATTAAAGTTCTGGTCAGCCTAAACTTGGACTGAAGCCCACTATTTGAAATTTCGTTGAGTTCGGTTTAGACTGTTAATGTCGGGTGGGATTTGGTGCAAAAGAATTTTGTACAAACAAAGGCAAACGGCATGAGGGGGCAGACGCATCAGCACCGAAAAGTGATTTATACATTTTGGGGGTGCGTTTATCATTTTATGGCACTGATGTATCTGTACCCTGGCACTTTACTTGCACCATTTGCATGAAATTCATTTGCACCTAATTTTTTCTGGTTAGTGCTGAGGTTGGGCTAAAGCCATGCTCTGACTCGGGTCAAAATATCTTGGACTGGGTTTGGTTGACCTGAGCCCGGCTGGCTCGATTTTAAACCCTAATCTAATCTGATTAAGGGTATTTTATTTATGTAACTTTTATGTGCTACGTGTCTTTACCACCCCTCGTGCTGGAAAAAAAAGTTGTCCAAGGAACATGAGCAGATTATTTGCCAAGAAGCATTGGCTTTGTGCTTTGGTGTCATTTGGCATTTATTTATTATTTTACCGAGATAGCACAAAGGTAACATTGAAAATATATATTTGGTATTTTTGCCTATTTCGTGTATTCTCTCTTTTTCTCTATCCCCATCACAGAAAGGGGAAGAACCCTAAAGAGCTATTTACAACTTGCAGGTAAGTATTCTCTCTTCGGTGTCTAAATCTTTCTTTCTCTTAAATTGTTATATGTCATATGCATTTTCGATTTCTGCTCTGAAACATTAAATCTTCTTTTTGATTCTGTATTCTATTTGTTTGCCATGTTTAGAGATCTAAGTTTAAAACCCCAAAAGATGAGATTTTTCTGAGAGAAATTGGAATAGTCTTTACGAGGGTTCCTCAAGCCTTTTGAGGGCATTCCAGATTGTGTTTTGAACACCTATATGATGATTTTTCTTGGCTTTCGTTCTTCTGGTTGTTCGTTCATCTGGACGGTTGATTGGATCTTTGTTCAAGCTACATTTTTTTTTAGCTATTCTTTTGATTCTCCTCTTTCTATTGATTTCTGATTTCCATACCTCTCCTTTTTGTTTTTGTTTTTTTGTTTTTTGTTTTTTTTGGGATGGTTATTTATTATTATTATTATTTTTGTTGGGGGGATTTTTCTCTTGTTTCATGTTTCGTGTGGGTTTTGCAGGCACAGGAGTGCAATGTGGTAGATGGGTTGAACGGAAACAAAGCAAAGATTGTATTTTTTCGATTTCTTGTTACTTCGTAGTTCCAATGGACGACGATGGCGGATTGAACATCCGTAATTGGGGTTATTACGAACCCTCCCTTAAAGGGCACCTTGGTCTCCAGCTCATGTCGACCGTGGCAGAGCGAGACACTAAATCTTTTTTCTCTAGACGTGATTCTGCCGTCATGGTCAATGCCAATGGTGCTTTCCACCATAGGGATTGTGGGGTCTCTGAATCTCCGGTACCCATGGAATATATGAGAGAGGGTTGGATCAACCAAAGAGACAAATATCTGCATGTGTTACCAGGTAACCCAAATTTTGCTATTCTATCTGAAACACCTGTAGCTCATCCCATGCAGGTTCTACAACCACCTGATTCATCAAAGGATGAAAGGTTGGCTCGAATGGAAGAGGCAAGTAGTAAAAAGGAGGGGCCTTTAAAGAAAAGGCAAGGTGGCCGTGCCCAAAAGGCTCCTAAACCAAAAAAGAGTAAGAAGGTCTCTGGTGTGCTGAAGGAAGAGAGTAATTCTTCTGTACCACGAGCAAAGCCTGGAAAGAAGAACATGGGAGTTGTCATAAATGGAGTTGACATGGATTTTTCAGGCATTCCCATACCCGTTTGCTCTTGCACTGGAACTCCTCAACAGTGTTATCGATGGGGCTGTGGTGGGTGGCAGTCAGCATGCTGTACCACTAGTATATCGATGTATCCCTTGCCAATGAGTACCAAAAGGCGTGGCGCAAGGATAGCTGGACGGAAAATGAGTCAGGGAGCATTTAAGAAGGTCTTGGAGAAACTGGCAGCTGAAGGTTATAATCTTTCTAATCCGATTGATTTGAGGACTCACTGGGCAAAACATGGTACCAACAAGTTTGTTACTATCAGGTAGATGTACAATGTGGATCCCACAACTGGGGCTCTCATTGCATTCGGTCTGTTTTTCCTGTATATATGTCTGTGGCCTGTTGCAGAGGTTTCTTGGATAGTTTTAGTCAATGAATTTTCTCAGTCATGTTAGATGTTTTTGAAATTCAGACATTCACGTTCCCTGGATATTGTGTCCTTTTCTTTTGTGCATGTAGTTTAAGGGCTATCCATCTTATCAGGCTATCAGAATATAGGAGTTTAAGCAGATGAGATTTGATTTCTCAAATCTTTTTTGGACAATTTACTTCATGTCCTTTATCCTGATGTTATCAAGGAAAAGATTTTGGGTGGTTCCTTGTCTGTATGTTGTTCTTATGCAGATCACCTTATAACCTCATTTCAACAACAGAGGATTATTGGTTCAGTTCTCAAAGTTATGGCTGTTCTATATATGTGTAGGGAATTCTGAGGAGATGATATTAGATATATCTTTTCTGGACGGTTCTATTTCAATATAATTGTGCTCATTTTCTGCAATTATGTTTCTATCTAATTATGGTTATTCTGGCTACCTATACATCTATGTATCTTTGAGCTTCTTTAATCATGGTTTTTTGTATGTCAATGGTGTATCGTGTGTGTGTGTATAATTTTATCGCATATGGGAAAGTAAAAGAAAGAGAAAAAAATCAAAGATGGTACAAAAAAAGGAGGTAGAAACAGTATGCTAAGATGGGAGCTTGTATCCAACATGCTAATACATATGTACCATTCCTTCTATCTGCTACTAAATTTGATCCTTGGTGGATATTGGAGGATGACATTCTGAGCTGGGCAACTTCTAAAATTTTTTACTCATATCTGCCAATTTTGAGGAAAACACTTTTTCCCCTCACTTATCAAATTTAGCAATGGAAATCACCTTCCCCCTGTAGGGCCTAACATGTCAATGTAGATTAAGGAGTAATTTCCCTTGATGTGGAGCATGAATATGATGAACTTTGTGTTACACTTGTGCTTACATTGCATTTGTTTCCATTTAATCTCAAATCATGTTTGGTTGATTTGCCTGTAGTTTTTAGTTTGATTTCTTAATGGGGATCTATGGAACCATACTTGAGCTTGTTTGGGTCAGCTTTGAGCATTCTGTGATGATTCCTCTACCTTAGAGTTATTGCCCAGTCTGGTAATTCAACTTTTTCATCACCTTTGGACTCAAGCTACTCGTGTGAGCTTTTGTATGTGTCTGTTGCAGCTATATGAAGTTGAGAATGGTTGTTTGATGCAATTTCGTATGGAATAGGCTCCAAAATCAGATTTTTTTGTGCTTTCTTTCTAGTTTTGTGGCAGTTTCCAACTTTCATCCATTTGTTTTTTTCTTTTGGGTTGTAGAGCCCACGTTTGCTGTCTTGAGGTCTACTTGTTGTGGTTTGTGTTGTGTTTGGTGGTGCTATGTCACTTTCGTCGGGACTTCCTTATGGTGGCTTGTCTCTTTTGTTGATTTGAGGCTTGTTTATCTGTTCTTTTACTCATATGGCTGTATGTGCTTGGCTTGTTCTTTGGTAACAAGGTTGGCTTCTTTTGCTGGAGCTGTCTCATGCTCTTGTACGTACTCTTGCCTGGTAGAAACTTGTTGATTGTTGGGTGGAGCTGTTTCAATCCATATAAGACAGTGGTTTGGACCTGTTGGTTATCCTATACTGCTTTTGATTATTGGCATATCTTGGAGTGTTCTTTAGTGCTCTTGTTTTTTTTTTTTTTTTTTTTTGGGCATGTCTACATTTCATTCTCTAGATTTTTTTTTTCCAGAAGAAATAGTCTCTATTTGACATCCCAAGGCCCGGCTTCAGCGCAATGATGTCTTCTCCACCTATTCTTGTACTTCATTTTCTTCTCTTAGTTCCTTGTCCAGTCATCCATGTATTATAAATTCCAGACCATCTCATCATAAGATTGGTATGTCTAGCATTTTTTCTTCTTATTGTGTTTGCTCCAGCAAAGACAAGGTACGTGTTGTTGATGGCTTATTGTCTTTTTTAGCTGGTTCTGGTTGTATTCCTTTCTTCTTCCCTATCTTTATCATCTATGTTCCATGTTTTTAATTTTAAGTTTTACCAAAGCTTGGAATTATAGTGCTACTTTTTTCCTTTGTATTATGTCTTTCAAGACTTGGAGACGGGAAAGACGACTGGTAGAGGCCAAAAGGATCAGGGGTTATACTTTGTAGATGGTTATTCATTAGTTGTCTCTAAAGTTCAATAGACACTTTCACCATCACCTGTAGTTCAAAAGTTAGCTTGTATAGAGCTTTCTCCACCTCCGTGTTCTCTGTCCCTATTTTTTATAGTATATCCCAAGATCTATCTCAACCTCAGTGGAGAAGAGCAATGGAGGAGAAAATGCAAGCTTTAGAGAAAAATAGAACATGGGAGGTTGTAGATTTCCCACAAGGGAAGGAGACTGTAGGGTTGTAGATGAGTGTTCTTTGTAAAATTGCAACCTAATAGCATGGTGGAACATAAGGCTACAAAATGGTTAAACATTCGGGCTGCATCCGATCCGTTTAAAGCAAATACGGATCAAGATATATATATATATATATATATATATATATATATATATATATTCACTTATAAACAAACCAGATTAATACTTAATGCTAAAGGTACATATATGATCACATCGTCTCATCTAAAAGGTCCTTAGACATGGGAAGGAGATTAAAAAAAATATAAAATAAGGTCTATTTGACATGATGAAAGGGAGATAAAGTAAATAAAACATAAAAAGCTTGTTGTTCTTCGATGTGATGGGAGTGAAGCCTTACCTTTTCACATGAATGGAGATTTAATCTTCTTCTTTTCTCTACTTTACATTAGATCGAATGCTTATATAATTGATTCTAAATGAAGGTTTAATCATATCCAAACCCCCTTTTTTTCCCTTATATCCAAGCCCCCGATTTGAATCAATAGCCTCTATGACCGGATATCCAGATTCGTATATGATATCTAGTTGTTTTAAATGGATATGATACGGATCATTGGATATTTAATTGGGATACAAATATGTCCTACATAGCCTGGATTGGATACGGACAAACCTATATTTGGTCCGTTTACAGCCTTAGTGGAGCAGTATAAGACTAGGCTAGTGGCCAAGGGCTATACGTAGATATATGGAGTTGATTATCAGGAGACCGTTGCCCCCGTGGCAAAGATGAATTCCATACGTATATTGATCTCCATTATTGCCAATTAGGGATGGTATTTGCTACAATTTGATGTAAAAATTGCCTTCCTACATGGAGACCTTGACGAGGACATTTATATGAGTTTGCCTCCCGATTTTCAATATTCTATAGGCAAATGAAATGTGTGTTGTCTGAAAAAAGCTCTTTACGTCCTCAAGTAGTCTCCTAGAACATGATTTGAAAGGTTTTGTGGTGCCTTGCTCAAGAATGGCTATAATCAATGTCAAGTGGATTATACCCTCTTTGTAGAGCATCAAAAATAGAAGGTGACAACCCTCATTGTCTTTGTGGATGATATTGTTGTTACAAGCGATTGATTAGTGTGAGATCAACAACTTGAAAGGTTTTCTAGTCAAGGACTTTGAGGTTTCTTAGATACTTTCTTGTGATTAAGGTTGCTAGATCCAAGGATTGTATCTTCTTGTCCAACTGGAAGTATGTGCTAGATCTCTTTTAGGACTTTAGGATGTTAAGGTGTAGACATTGTTAGACTCTCATTGAGTCTAACCATCATTTGCAAGCCAACGAGGGAGTTGTTTTGTATATTAGACTGATAAGATGTATGGATCGAGGAAGAGGAAAGAAAAGATTGGGATTGAATGTCGTATGGAGACTTGGGGTCTCTCCATTCGAGTCATGTATTTATGTATCCTGGTATATTAAAAAAAAAAGGGGAATCTAGTGCACGAGGCTCCCGCTAATGCGAGGTCTAGGGAGGGCAAGATGTACGCAGCCTTACCCCCATTTCTGGAGAGGCTGTTTCTGTTACTCAAACCCACGCTACCAGGGACGCTAATGGTAAGCCTTACCGTTGGGCTAAGCCGCTCTTTCTCTTATATATTAAAATACCCCATACATGTCTGGTGTATATACCCCTTATTACACTTATATCCCTACATTTGAATATAGACCCATGTTGGCCACATTGCTAATACTCCCCCTCAAGTTGGCATGTATACATCATGCATACCAAGCTTAGATACGATAAAACAAAATTGAGGTGAGGATATGCCTTAAGTAAAAACATCTACAAGTTGATCTCCTGTTTGTGCATAGGGTGTGCATATAAGTCTTAACTGAAGCTTCTTCTTGATGAAATGACGATCAACCCCAATGTGTTTGGTGCGATCATGCTACACTAGATCATGGGCTATGTTAATGGCCGCCTTGTTATCACAATAGTCCCATAGGTGCACGAATTTGGAATCCCAAATCTAGAATCATGTCTCGTATCCATAACAACTCACAAATACCATTGGTCATTGAGTGAAACTTTGCTTTAGCACTAAAACGAGCAACCATTGGTTGCTTCTTGCTCCTCCATGTAACCAAATTCCCACTAACAATGTGCAATATTGAGGTTGACTTTTATTATTGTTGATTTGGCATAGTCTACATCAATATACTCCTTAACGCATAGTGTATCATTAGTATAAGCCTCAGCTCGGATTGTATCACTATTCCTATAAAGCAGTCCT
Source organism: Platanus orientalis (assembly GCA_025762735.1). NCBI lineage: Eukaryota > Viridiplantae > Streptophyta > Magnoliopsida > Proteales > Platanaceae > Platanus > Platanus orientalis. The sequence goes on along the minus strand of JAOXJP010000008.1, from coordinate 9,555,098 downwards.
ATTCTTGGATTTCTTTTAAGTACCTTATGATTTTATAAGTAGCCTCTAAGTGTATTGTGGTGGATGCATGCATAAGATGACTCACAAGTTTTACGGCATATGATATGTTAGGCTTGGTTAGAGAAAGACAACTTCCCATCCAAATTGTGGTATCTTCCAACATCTATCAATCTTTCACCATCATCTTCTTGCAATTTACAATTGGGGATCAACTAGAGTATCACATGACTTACAACTCAGCATCCCGACATCAAGGATGTCTAATACATGCTTTCTCTGAGATAGAAACACTCCCTTCTTTGAACATAGTACCTCGGAAAATAGTGTAAAGAGCCCATATCTATGATCTCGAACTGTTGGTTGAGATATTTTTTTAACTGCTCCACCTCACCAAGATCATTTCCTACCACATGATGTCATCAACATAAACTATTAGAGCTGTCAACCCACTACTCTGATGTTTGATGAAGAGTGTATGGTCTACCTAGCGATGCAAGCACCCTATTTGCTTCATAGCACTACTAAATTGCTTAAACCATGCTTTTGGTGTCTGTTTTAGCCCATAAAGTGCCTTCTTCAATCTACACTTTTTGCTTTAGTAGTAGGTTGCTGAAATGGGAGTTTTCATGTAAACTTTTTCTTGTAGGTCACCATGGAGGAATGCATTTTTTACATCCAACTGTAACAATGGCCACCCTTTATTTACTACCACTAAGATCAAGATTCACAATGAAATCATCTTGGCAACTGGTGTGAACGTTTATTAGTAGTCTATACCATAGGTCTAGGTATACCCCTTGACAACCAAGCTTGTCTTCTATTTGTTCTCGGTGCCATCTAGTTTCAACTTCATGGTGAAAACCCATTTGCTTCCAATTGTAGCCTTTTCTCTTGGAAGGTTCACCAGTTCATAGGTGTCATTCTTTTCTAATGTGTTCATCTCTTCAATCATAGCATCTCTCCATAGTGCTTCAGACACACTGTGAGGAATACAACAACAACAATAACAACAACAACAACAAACAGCCTTATCCCAACTATTTGGGGTCGGCTAGACACACTGTGAGGAATATAAATGGAAAATAAGGACATGGCAAAAGCCTTTTTCTTGGGTGAGAGATGATTATAAGACACCAAATTAGCAATAGGGTATTGAGTACATGTACAAACACCTGTTTTATGAGCTATGGGGAGATGTAAATTAGATGGAGTGGAGGAATTACCTTGATCAGGTGGTGGTGAAGAAGAATCTGGCTGAGGTACATGAAGAGTATGGACAAAACATACACACCCGAACATTTATGGCCTTTCTAATTTGTAGCATAACCCAAGAAACACACATTTTAAGGCTTTAGGATCCAATTTGGATTTGTCTACGTTGTGAACATGGACAAAACATACACACCCGAACACTTTAGGTGGAATGGGAAACTGAATAAATATAGGAGAAAGAACCTATAGAGGGCATTGGATGTCAAGAATACATGTGGGAAGTTGATTGATGAGGTAGGTAGACTGTGGTTAAAAGGGCATTTGCCTAGAATACTTTTGAAACATTTATTTTGAAAGACTAAAGCACAAGTGACTTTTCGGAGATGGCGGTTTTTTTCTTTTAGAAATGCCATTATGCTCTAGAGTATGCGGGTATGTAATGTGATGTATAATACCATGTGTAGCCAAATATGAAGAGAAAACACGAGAAACATACTCTTCACCATTATTAGAATGAAGTATTTTAAGTTTGGTATCAAATTTTCTTTTAACCATTTTATGAAAGAGTTGAAAGACAGATAATACCTCATTTTTTTACTTTAATAAGTACACCGAAGTAGCCCTGGAGAAAACATCAACAAATGTGATTAAATAGTGAAAACCAAACAAAGAAGTGATTGAACAGGTCCCTACACATCAAAATTAACCACAAAAAAGGGAAGTATGTTTATTATTGCTCAAGCCATAAGAACTATGACAATGTTTTGCTAACTCACAAACATCACTAGAAATATCTATAGATGAAAAAGATGAAAACAAAGGGAAAGGTTCATTTAAGGTAAACAAAGAAGGATGTCCAAGTCTATGGTGCCACTGTAATAGTTGTGAGAGTTATCTATGAACTGAAGCTGAAACTGGTGACTGCAACTATTGAATAGGAGAAGTTGTAGATGAATCCATATCAAGTCGGTGCAGTCCTCCTTCCTCATGTCTTTTATCAATAATCTTCTTTGTCACCAAGTCCTAAAACAAGAAAAAAGAAGGGAAAAAAGTGACACTGCAGTTAAGAGAGTTTGTAATATAGCTGATAGACGTTAAGTTCAGAGCAAGGTTAGGGACATGAACATATGATAAGCTCATGAATGGAGTGATATAGATGGACCCTTTTCTCGCAATGGAGGATGATGAACCATCTGCTTTTTGCACTTTGTGTTGACCAGAACACACTATAGGATGAGAATAAGGTGGATACCAGTCATGTGGTCTGAAGCACCTAAATCAATGATCCAAGAGGGGCTAGATTTAGAGAAAGATGCATTGAAACATAAGCATGTGTACTTATTGGGCAAAGGAAGTCATGGGTGTGGTAGATGTCAAAGGCTCTAAGATGGCCACAAAACGGTGGAGAGCATCAACCTGATCTTGACTAAAACCAATACTATTTAGAGAGGATGTTGAAGTAGAGACTAGCTTTGTAGAGGAGGAAATTGAATGTGCACTGGATCTAGTCTAGGTGCGAAAACCACTCTGGCACTAGTAAAACCCCCATGTTGTGATCGACTTTGTGAGTTGTTGGGGACAACCATGAAGATCCTAACTGACCACAATGCTCACACTTGGTCTTTGTCCTCTTGTGAGGCTTCATCACGATGTCCACCACCTAGGAAGTGGTCACGAAAAGACCCACATCCTCCATGCTGGGAAGTGGTCACTAAAGCAGAGCGATATAATATAGACTGCTAAGGCTGAATCATGAGATGATATTTATCATCTTCCTGTTATAGGTATGAAAAATCCTCATCTAAGGATGGGAGATGATCTTTTCCAAAATCAAAACACGAATGGGATCATAGTCTAGATGTAGGGTAGCCAAAAATTCAAAGGTTCGAGTTACTTCACCCTCCTAATTATAAAGAGCTGCATCCTCAGTGCACTGAACTTTAAAATTCTTATAATAGTCAATTTCTTCCCATAAACTACAAATAGTAATTGACTGGAAACTGATCACCCTGTCTCAGTTTGGAGGCTTTCTGATGTTGATCGTACATGCAAGCCTTATTTTCTTTCTTGGAATAAGTCTCAGTTACAGAATCCTAGATTGCCTTGGCTATAGGCAAAAATAAATAATTATTAAAGTGGGCCACTAATCAACCAAGTAAACTTCACTTCTTTGAGTGGGCTATTAATCAAATTTCACCTGTGGATAAAACCCTCAAACTTGGCCATTCTTTTAACCATACGACAACCTCCTTTTCGCTTATTAGGAAATTTAATTAAATTAAAATCTCCTCTAATACCCTAGGGGGGGTTCCATCTTGCATTGACATTATAACTCTCTCAAGAGATCAACCATTTCCACTGAAGGGTTGGACTTAGACTTCCAATAATAACTACTCATCCTTTCCATCAACCAGCCTATGTCAAGTTGACAAGGAAAGATCCCATTTTTCATGATCTACTATCTCCAACTTATCCTTATTCGAAATAACTACAATTTCTTTTAAGGCATCCCTAGAGGGAATATCAATCCATTCCAAATTCCTCTACCTTCCACACTTTTTTAACAATCTTGTTAGACATAAATTTCAATGGTAGTGACTTGGGCTGCCGTGAAAACATGGGTTCAAGTCTTGTGAGCAGCCCCTTTGTGCAAAAAAGTCAAAAGGTTAGGTCTGTCTCCGGTCCAACCCTACCAAGACCATGTAGTTACGGGATCAACACTGGGTAATGACCTTTTTTTTATTGGGCTGCATAGAATGAAGAAGCCATGACATCACCATAGCATTTTTTGCTTCCCACTTTGCAAGCACCGCTCCTTTAGATCAGACATCTTTGCATCACCTTTCAAATATGCTATTGTGCCCTTTCCAGTAATGTAAAGCTTGGTTGAGTAAGACCAAGCAAGAAAGTTTGTTCCATCTAGTCACACTGTAGTGATGAGTGAATTTGGGGATTCATTCATGACCTCACCAAGGCTGCCTACATCATTACTCGGAGATGTAGCAGTATTTTGACTTACTTTCGACATAGTTTGAGAAAACGCCACGTAGACCCCCACATGCCTTGGCCAACTACACAACACAAGGCTACACAACCTTTCTCACATTCATGGCATTGCACTGCCAACCAAACCTCTTCGTAGCCACTGTTCCCATAGAGTCACTACTTCCACAAGGTTATACAGGCTTTCAGACGGGTCTGGTGACCCTAGAATCCCTCATATAGCCTTAATTTAAGGCTTACAAAATTCACAACGTGGTCATAAACACCGATCAAGCACTTCTTTAGGCTAGCCATGGCCACCAAATGTTGTTGGGGGATTCTATAAAAAAATTGAACCATCAGTCCCAAGATTGAACAAGATCACTTCCTACATATTCAACATAAAAAAGCGACCCATTAATTGCAACAAATCATCCAAAAAGTTCGGATCGAGAGCAAATTGACAAAAACTTAGGTTTTCAATCTTTCACACAAAACCCTTTGAAAAACACCTCTCTAGTGATAAAAAAATTAATCATAAATCTTAATAAATCATCACAAACCAAACCCTGTAGTCCTCGACCTTTGACACATATATGGGATTGTTGACATCACCCATACAGACGCTGACGTCAACCTTGATGCATGAACTCTATTGTAATGTTGTCAATGCCGATCGAGAACCCAGAGCTTTGATACCAAGGTTTTTTGTGTGTTTATTAAACTGAATGTCATATGCCCTTAAATCTGAATATATATTACCCACATTGCAAATAGAGGGCCACCGGCTAATTGATATTGGTCGGTCTCAGAAATTGGTAGTCAAGCATGTTTACTTGACCTTGACTAGACCGGACATTTCATATGCTGTTGGGGTTGTTAGTCAGTTCATGCATGCTCCTATGACATCATATCTTGAAGCAGCAAACCGTATTTTGCGATATTTGAAGGATATGAGAGTTGAAACCTTTATAGATGCTAAGTGGGCTAGTTTTGTGGATGATAGGAGGTCCACTTCAGGCTATTGCACCTTTGTTGGCAGTAACTTGGTTACTTGTCACAAGAAGTAGTTTGTTGTAACACAATTGAATATTGAAGCCGATTTTTGAGCTACGGCTCACTGGATTAGTAAAATTTTATGAAGCCATGGTTTATTGTGAGAGTTGAGATTCAGCTCCCAAGGTACTATGCAGATGTACTGTGACAATAAAGCTGCCATTAGTATTGCTCATGACATTGTCCAGTATGATAGGACTAAGCACATTAAGATGGACAGACATTTCATTAAGGAAAAGTTACAAACTAGGCAAATATGGATATCCTTTGTGAAGACTGAAGATCAGTTGGCTGATGTATTCATTAAAGGTTTATGTAGTCCTAGTTTAGTATGATTGTTGGCAAGCTTGGTATACATGATATCTACATACTACTTTGATGGGGAATGTTGAAGTGTTTGGGTATATAGGGCCAGACTTGTAAGGGTGCATATGTCTGTCTTGTGCTAAGGGTATACTTGTAAATACCCCTTTTCATATATTCTTGTATTGTATCTTTCTTTTATAATATGAAAAAGTATGTAAAAGTAGAATACACTCTCAATGCAATTTTCCCCAAATACATCTTCCTCTTCTTCTACTTGGAACCCCAACTACACCAAGCACCTAAACACCTGAATTCCACATATCATATCTCTTGTTTCCATCAATGAATTGTATATCATTCATATAAAATACATCAACTTATTTTAAGTACTATTTTCTATATTGCATGTTTACATGAGCTAAACTGTGCTACCTCCTATCATAAATCTTGCTTCACATACTGATCTGTTGGTCTTCAAAGTCCAAGAACTTCCTTACAGCTTGGGCTATGTCACACATTGCCAAGACCTTGGACTAGACATGCCCAAGATTGAGAGAATTCCCCTTCAAAAACATTCAAACAGAGCTGTTTACCTATTATCTGCAATGATAAACTTTGAAATTTTGCAGAGTCATGCATTTTTTGCTAAGACAAGGAATAATTGTCAATCAAAACTTGCATTATATATGATATATTGAAATATTCAGGGAGAGAAATAATTGTTATCATGAAGATTTATCACACTATTTTGGATACTTTGCAAAGGGAAGGGTGATATTCATTGATATTTAAGGGTCTTAGGTTCAACTTCTCTGTCTCAAGATCGGTTAAAGGATACATGGACTTTACTAGCAGATATGGATGGTTTTACTTTATGCATGAGTATTATTGTGGTTCGCATGGAAATTTTGCATTGCTATTTACGGTTCAGAGTGCTCATTGATGACTATCTCTTTTCTCGAAATCACGTTTTCCCAAAATTTTTGGTTTGCATGCTGGTCGATCAAAAGTTTACTTTAGTTTTAGGCTTACTAGGTTCCAGTCAAACTTGTTAATGTTTTGGTCAATTTCAATTCTTATCAGTTGTGTCGATACAAATTTTAAAATCACAGCATAGAAGAGGCAGGACTTCGACTGAAGTCTTCACCTACAAGTTCTACCCAACCTACACTCTAAATTTTGTTTCAAATGTTTTTATTTTTTCTTTTGGATCAAAACTGATGGGAACATTGCTTTGGAAGATTTTTGGCCTTAATGGATGGTTCCTCACTCCAGGTAAGTGAGTTTTGACTTGTTATTTCCTTAGTAGATTGAGGTGTAGATATTTGAAAAAACATTTTAGTGCATAAAAAACATGATCAATTCATGCATTGGCTGGATTTTAATGTATTGATTTTGCATTTTGTTAAAATATAAAGAAATTTGGGTGAGACTAAATTTTTCCAAATTTTTTACAAACAAGTTTCTTATATGTTGTAGTTTATAACCTGATATATGTATTGATGTTCAGCCTTTTCCTCCATTAATTACAAGTTTTAAGAAATACTAAAAATATCACAAAATACAATAAATAAAAAAATTAACCCAAATTTATGAAACCAAATCCACACAATTTGTTTTTTGTTTTTTTTTTTTTTTTTTTAGTTTTTGCGCTGTGCTTGA
>JAOXJP010000008.1:9524084-9547780 GCA_025762735.1 Platanus orientalis | reverse complement strand
CCCTATCACATCCTAAAATGCACCATTTTTGGATAAACTCTAATTCCATTCAAAAGCATCAACTGGACTTTGAGGGTCCACATTTTAGAACCCCATTTATGTCATCAGTAAGTGTTCCACCTCCTATAAGCCTTTCTCCAATAAAGCATCACAGATGGAAAAATTACCATTTTTCCTTTCTACTGTCAAAGGCTCAATATTCATCACTTGTTATCCAGATCACTGAATTTCTCGACCTACATAAGCCTTCTTGTCATGAAGCATCACAGGAAAAGAATTCATGTTTTCACTTTTTTTGACCTATAGGTGAAAAATTACCATTTTACCCTTTCTACTCAGAGAATGACCCATGAACCCTCAAAGGACTCCTAAAGCCTCTCTTGTGGTCTGAATGGAGTAATTTCATATCCTCTATATCCCCGAGTCTACCTGCCCTATGGAAATCATCACAAGCCAGACACTGCTCGAGAACGGCAATAACCAATTTCTCAATCTATGATAACCTTGACCAAGAAATGCTAAAGCTCTCAAAAACTCATCTGATCTATAAATCTAGAAGGTCAGTCGCCATATCTCAACCTTGGCCTTAGCTTTAAGTCTCTAGGTCTGAGAAAAGAATTTTGAAGTCTTGAACCTCTGAGAAATCTCGAATCTTCCCCAAAAGGTCAAAAAGCTCATTTCCCGCTTTTTACTCTTATGGAGCCAGAATATTCTCCAGACCTCCAAATCAGGATCAGTCGGTGCCCATTTCTTTAAAATCACGAGGCCTTCAAAAAGTTGTCTAAGGAGAAAAGACTTTCATAAAATCTATATGCCAAGATTCCCTCAAATACTCCAAAAAGCGTAACGAATCAGGTCTAAAAATTAAGTACTTAACCGACTCCCGGGAGCGCATTTGAAATCAAAAATTCAAATAGTTAGTGGCTACACGATTGTAAATTTAGAGCCTCAAGACTATCAGATCCACACTAATTTATAGAAAATCCATAGCCCAAGCAGTTATTTTTGCCCAAACCCAGAAAAAGTGCGTTTTATCTATATTTGGCATGGAAAATGCCCTTAAAAGTTCTCCTAGACCCAGAATACGGCGAGGTCCGAGCCATTTTCTCAGTTTCACCCCTACCCTTGAAAAAGCATTTCACAAACTCCTCGTTCAGAGAATGTTTGGCCATGAAATTTCACCCGACTTCAGGCAGCTACAAAAACCCAATTTATTTAAACGACTTTGCTTCGAAAAGCTCTCAACAACTACCCGGGAACCCAATGACCAATCTGTCAACTCCTATAGCTCTGAGATTCCTTAAGCTTCAAATCCTCCAAATATGGCCCGTGACGATATTTTACAGAAAAACCAACAGCATTCCCTGTCCAATTTTGACAAATCACTGAAAAATGGTTTTTGACTTAATTTCCTACTCAAGTACCGTAATCTCGTAAGTCAGAGGCTATGAATCACCTAAAACTGGGGTCATCTATCCCTGGGCCATTCTCTAATCAATTTTACCATCTTTCCCACTCAAGTTACCTCTAATATATTTCCAGGTCAAAAAGCCCTGATTTCACCTGCTTACCTTTTTCATAATTTGGTTCTGATTAGACCAGTGCGATCGGAGCATCTGTGACCTCTAAAATTGACACTAACTGGGCCGACTTCTAAGCTTAAGAGCTCGCGAGGAGTGACAGTAGAGAGAAGGTTCAAAAAAATCAAAAAGCAACCTTAGTCATTAAATGAGCTAAAATCTAGACGTTTTGCATTAAATGTATTCCCATCCTTAAGCCATTTTTGGCAAACCTTGGATTTGAATCTTTCTATTCTCTCTCTCACTCACCTCCCTTAGATCCCCCCTTTGAATTTCAAATCCCTAGAGAGCTAATCAAACCTCCCATTAGGCATCTCATGTCATACCCTTAAAGATTGCAACTAATGGGATTGTCACAAAAGGCATCTTCCATGCTCCCCTTCCACCTCATCAATCCATGCCAACAAACACAAATAGATCCCCACCCTCCACCTTATTTTAGCCAAGCATATCCCCACCATCCACCTCATTTTAGCTGAATTAATCTTAACCCTCCACCTAACAAAACCAAGATTGAATCATAACCATCCACCTAGTTTAGGATAAACATCATCCTAGCCCTCCACTTAGCAAACCCATAATTCAACCACAACCCTCCATTACACTAATTTGGGGTTATAAATAGCCCCAAATTCATGCAAGTAAGGGTTGGCAACAAAAAACCCTAATTTCTAAGAGGAAGAAGAAGAAATAGCAAGCTTGCATCAACCCTAGACAAGGTAAGCCTAAACCTAAGTCCAATTTACCCCCTCTTCAATATATGTCAATTACCATGCTATTATGCTGTCCATTTCATGCTAGAACTCTGTTATAATTTGGATACATGGTAGAAGCTCAACAACCTCTACTTGCTCTTATTTTTTACCAATATCCATGTTGATTTTTGTATGAATTGTGTAGAGGGCTTCTTGAGCCCAAATTTGAATATGTTAAACCAGACATATACATGATATGCTAGATTTAATGTTGTGAATTTAGGAGCTGTGAAAGGCCTCGAGATGGCCTCCCAAACATGCATAAAAAAATGGGTCTTTTAAGACATAGTTTTGGTGAATATTTGCTGATTTTCGTTTAAAGTTTCTATACATGATCTAATGCTCAAATTTTTATATGATGTTCATGTATATATCTCCTATTAGCATGCTTAATTTTAGAATTTTTACAAAACCTTAGGGGCTCCAAAATTGAGAAATCCAGCTACTAGATTTTCTCCCAGTAACTAATGCCTGTTTTTTAAGTGAATTAAAAAATAGGCATTGAACAAATAGGCATCAGGAGAAAAATTAGGCGTTGAGATCTAGGACCCACCCCAGGGAGCCCTAATTTTTTTCAACCCTATTCCAAGGCATCCCTAACTTCTGGAAATCATTCTTGTGCTCTTGCACCTCTGTGGACCCTTATTTCTATCCCAACACATAAATTTATTTTTAGGCGTTGGATGGAAATTCAAGCATTGGAGTGATTTTTAGGCATTAAGCCTGGATCTTAAAAATCACCTTTTCAAAAAATTGTCTAAGTATTGGTCAACCCTAGGGTCAGTGTAAAGACCCAGGAGATATACCACCCATTTGGGTCCCACTTTGGTGGCCCAAAAACCCATGATGGCTGCTAGTTTAACACCCAACGCCTGAATTTCCCCTAATTAAAATTCAAGTGTTAAAAATTCAGGCATCAGACCAAAAAATAGGCGTTAGGCCTGTGACAGATGACTGCATGACCCACTTTGGGAGATCATATCTCCACGTGGCCTTTACTTAGGACCTCTAAGGTTGCACAGTGTAACCCTAAAAGACTTCCCTTATCCCAAAACATGGGTCCCACAGTACTGAGATCCACCAAACCACCTTAAAAGATTGCACAAAAGTGTTAATCTAATCAGATTTTCCAACTCCTGATTTTCACCCTAAATTAAAATTCAGACGTTGGAAAAACAGGCGTTGAGATAAAAAAGAGGCGTTAGGCCTGTAAAACAAAAAAAATCAATTTCTCCTCTTTTCTTTTCTTTCCATTAGGGTTAACACCTAACCCTAAAAAGTCAACTTACAAGCCACTTAGAGGGGTCCACCATCCGTCTAAGGACCTAACCCATGAGGGGTCTCCTATAATTAGAATAAGATAAAATAAAAAATAATTTCTGGAATGTTCATAGGCCAATGCTTGATTTTTACCCCGAATTAAATTCAGGCGTTGAGGGTAAAATCAGGTGTTGGTCTAAAAAAAATCCAACAAACCTCTAATTCAAACTTAATAAAGTTTGGATATTCCAATTCAATCTTAACAAAGCATGGGCATAGACATACAATTAAAACTCATATGAATGGGAGAAGCCACCCTAAAAATGCGGGTATTGGGGGTGCCTAACACCTTCCACAAGTGCAACCAAACAACTTACCCTAAATCATAGGAACATAGACTAGTGTTAGGGGTTAAACCCTAGACTTTCGAGTCTAGACTTATCCTCTTCCCCAAAGAGGTGAACTGACATCCAACTCCGTCAGGTAACCCTGAGTTGGTGGCGACTTCAAGCAAAAGTGATAAATCCTTTGCACCCGGAAGGGGGCTTGGCACCCGAACCCAACGAAGAAAGCCGAAGTGGGCGTGCCAATGTCCACAAGCAACATGAGAGATCATGGGAAGGGTTGTCATTAATGCAGTTAAGCACTTCTTTCAATCGGTTAGGTTGCTTAAAGAGGTAAACACTACATTTATAACCTTGATTCCAAAAAATCTTAGAGGCTAGTGAATTCAATGAATAGAGACCAATTGTGTTATGCAATTTGATATCTAAGGTCATTACAAAAAGTTTTGGCCAATAAACTTAAGAGGGTCATGAATTCACTAGTAAGAATGAATTAATTAACATTTATTAAAGAGATAAATCTTTGACAATATCCTTGTGTGTCATGAAATGGCTATAGGATTTGAGAGGAAAAACCATACTGCAACTATTATTCTTAAGATTGATCTAACAAAGACTTATGACTCAGTGTCATGGAGCTTCATAGAAAATGTCTTGTTGAAGATGAAATTTCTGGAAATCTTCATTAACTAGATAATGCAATGCATTACTAGCCCCAAAGATTCCATCTTAATCAATGGAAGCCCAACAGGATTCTTTTCAGGTTCAAGAGGATTATGGCAAGGGGATCCCATATACCCATATCTCTTTTGCTTGGTCATGGAGAAAGAAGTTGATGACAATCTATCTCTTATTCCAAAGTGCAAAGGTATGAAGCTATTTCATCTAGTATTTGTTGATGATCTTATGATTTTCACTAAAGCAGAGGACATGTCTCTTAACTTAATCAATAAGGTGATGAACATGTTTGCTGACATTTTTGGCCTACAAGTTAATAAAAGAAAATCCACCCAATGTTTTTTTTTTTTTGGCAGTCAATATGCAAGTGAATGAGAAATTGAATAGGATAACAAAAATTTTAGAAGGATCTCTTCCAATTTGGTATCTTGGAGTTCCCTTAATTTCTGGGAAAGTTGTTCATAATGATTGTAGTTTTATCATTGATAGAATTTGGAAAAGACTGGTGGGGTGGAAAACAAGACCTCTCTCATATGCGAGTTGTCTGACATTAAGCAAAGTAGTGCTTCAAAGTAGTTACATCTATTGGGCAAGGTGTTTTGGGATGCCAAGTAAGACTTAAAGAAAATTGAATCCATCTTTGCTCATTTTCTATGGGTAGGTTCAAACTTGAGTAGGAAGATCCATTCAACTAGCTAGGATACCATGTGTAAATTGTATGAGGAGGGGGGCTTAACATAAGGCGTGTCAAGGAAATGAATCAAACAAGCATCATGAAACAAATTTGGTGGATACCTTCTAAGAAGTCTAATCTTTGGGTTCAATGGGTGTATTCTAGACTACTTAAACAAGAATCCATATGGATAGTGAGGACATCGATGGATTGTTCTTGGGTTTGGAAGAAGACGCTAAAATTGAGAGTTCTGTTTGCTCCTAATGTAACAAGCATTATTGGCAACTGCAATAATACCAAGTTACGGTTGGATAGATAGCACTTAGAGGGGAGTTCTTATTCATATATATGGTGATCAAATCAGGTATGATGCCATTTCAAACCGATTAAGCTTAGTGTTAGCCATAAACTTCAATGGCGAGTGGTATACAAGTCCTCGAAATCCATCCTTTCTTCTGAAAGCTTGGTCTTTTTACTAAGGTTGGAATGGTTGCACTATGATGAAGAGGATAAAGTGGTCTAGACTACTATTGTAACACCCCGCACATGTTTTCACATATTTAACATACGTGTCTCACTCACATTGTACACACATGTTACATATGTTCCACACACACTTAAAACAATTTAAACACATATGTACTAATCTATAAATTGGCACAACTTTAGAGATACATTAACGAAAATTTTGGAAGAATCAATGAGCAAACTTTAGGTCATTGGATAGGAACGGAAGTCTAGAGTCCAACAAAATAAATGGTAAGCGACATGGATACCAAATAAAAAAATTTATAAGGATTTTAGTGACCAAGGTTCAAAATTAAAAAAAAAAAAAAAGAAATTTCTAGGCTTTGACTTGATCAATTAAGAGGACCCTCGATCATCAGCCATGAAGCTTAATCAATCAGGCACCCCCTCGATCGATCACATGTTTTGGGACGGAACAAGAAAGTCGCATTTTCAAGACTCTCTAACTTTGGGGGGTTTCTATTTGTTGTGAGACTCTTATTGGATCTATAAATTAATAGGTTTTGACCTAATTTGTCATAGAAACCTTAGAGGAGATTAAGAGCAAGAGAAAGAGAAAGAAAGAGGAAAAACTAGGTTTTGGGGATTTTCTGAAGAATGAAAGCTTATAAACGATTTTGCATAAGAAGATTTAAGAACAAATGTAAACCATCTTTGTTTCCATTCTTAGGTTTATGGATCTCTATTATTTCATTGTTTTGAATCCATTTTTAAAGGATTTTGAATTGTTTTGCTCCAATTTTGAATGATTTTGAAGCTACAAACTATTGTTTTCAAAAGATATTTTAATTTTCAAGAACCCATAAATACCATGTTTGCTTTGCAAGTTTCCTAGGTTTTAGATTTTTTTTTATTTTTGTTCTACAAGTTATTCAAATCATTATGTTTCAAATTTTAATCCATTTTAAGCTTTGAATCCTTCGTTTTAAAAAGAGGTTTTCTATTTTCAAAGAACACAAGTGATTTTAGTTTTAGTTTTTGATCTCTTAGGATCTTAGAGATAATTTTCCTTGTTTTGAAAGATCCCCACATGCTTGTTTTCTGATATGAATGCTATATGTTCTTACTAGTTATTGAAAATTTTGATTTGTTAAGAAAAATTCTTAGACTTCAATGAATCTATATTCCCATCAATTTTTGTAGTTTGAAAAGATGTTCTATAGTTATATGCTTAGGTGGATCAAACATCTCTGATTTAAAGTAATATGGATATGTTTCTTTTTTACTATTATTTGCTATAAGTTTAGTATTGTTATTGGATATTGTTTTCTGTTATAAGCCACCCTTTGTCATCAAGGGAGATATTTGATGATACGTGTGAACTATTTGGTTTTTCTCACAGGAGATTAAATTGTATGTTTGGTTCTCACTAGAGATTAAATGATGTGTCTGGCCCTTCTCATCGAGAATTAAATGATGTGCCTGACCCTTTTCACCGGGAATTAATGATGTAACTATTATCTGTATTGGCTTGTACATATGATATATATGTTATGTTTTATTCAGTTTTGTCTGTTTTTATCTACTTTGTTTTGTTCTGCATTAAGCCATTGATATGTATCTGTTTTAAATGTTTTTCATTCAGTATATATTTTGCCATTACTATATGTTTAGATTGTTTAGTTTCATATTTTGTTAAAAGTATGCAACTATTTGTTTTGATTTTTGATTCGTGCTAAGTCTTGATCCAATGTTTCTTTAGTTTACTATTTTCTTACTGAGTTTGTCAATCTTACCCCAATTTGACACCATAGATGAGGAGGAGATCACAAAGTAGTGGTTCCAGTTAGAAATGGACTAGAGATTCAATTGAAGTTTATTTATTTCAGTTTAGAGACATGACATTGATTTCAATTCAGTTATTTTATTTTAGTTTTAATTCAAAGGATGTAATAAGTTAGTGTATTTTAATAATTGGATTGGTTATTTGACTTTTAATTAGTTTATGGTATTGTCAAACTATTAATTTATTTTAATGGTAATGTTAGACTATATTATGGTTTATCTTTGAGGATTATAATTTTGTTACAGGCCAAATTTATGAAAATGTGAATGGTTGAAATGTCTCTAATGTTATCCTAGAGGGGGTGAATAGGATATTAAATTTATTCTACCATTTCTTGTTAATGTTGGGATTGATTTTTAATCTTCTTATGTGAGTGTGTGCATCAAGGTATCTATTAAAACGTTTAAACAAACACGTATCAAGCAATAAGAGATATGAACACACATAAGAGAGACAAACAACCACATACTCAATCCACAACACAAGATTTATAGTGGTTCGGTACTAAGGCCTACATCCACTCTTCTAAAGTTCACTATGAACTTAAGTATATTTCATTTAGATTTTCACATATAACCTAGGTCAACATACAAAACCTCACTACTTGCTTACAAACAAACTACTCAACAACACTCAGTGTCTTTGATGAGTGTGCACTACTTTCGGTGTCTCCGGTGGAGGTAGTAAAGTTTTTGGTGTCTCTGGTAGAAGTAAAACAAAGGATGATGAATGAATATGCAAATGAATGCAAAATGATTAGCAAATATTACCACTAAGTTAGTTGATGTTGTTTTTACCACATTTGAGAGTGCTCTTTGTTGAGTTGGTTTGCCTTATATACCCACTTCTTCTTTAATGTATGACATTAAAACTTCTCAAGCTAAGCCAACCATAAAGAGAGTTTTCTCAAGAGATAACCCAAACTGCACTTCTTAAGTAGATGTTAGCTAATATGAGCTGAGAATGAACCAAGAGAGATTTTTTTGATGAACTTTCAAGTTTTGAACTCAAGTAATGGAGGAATAGGGTTTTTCACCCTTAGAGGTTGTTTTTAGTAAAACAAATAACACTCTCTTAAATGCTTGAAGATTGTCTTTCCCTAAGGGGAAACATTTTCTTTTATAAAAGATGTAAAATGTTCACAATCCTTGGATTAGAATCTTTTCAAACAAGTAAGAGAAATTGGTCATACATTCAAAACAGAGTTTTGGTGGACTCCTAAAAAATCAGATGCATGATCGATCATGGGGTTTGTGATCAATCATGGGTCATTTTTTCATAACTCTCAAAACATGCTCGGGGAGTGTTGAGTGGTGTGGGCTCCACTTTAAGTCACAACCATGACATGATCGATCGTGAACTTTGTGATCGATCACAAGGCTGTTAGAACCTAGATTATGATCGGTCATGGAGAAGGGGTCTAGTTCTTGAGAGGACAAAAACTCTGAGTGTGATTGATCATAGGCTTTGTAATCGATTACGAATATTGTAGTCTTCATTGTGATAGATCATGGGG
This sequence comes from Platanus orientalis, assembly GCA_025762735.1. Taxonomy (NCBI): domain Eukaryota; kingdom Viridiplantae; phylum Streptophyta; class Magnoliopsida; order Proteales; family Platanaceae; genus Platanus; species Platanus orientalis. Next base: position 9,538,660 of record JAOXJP010000008.1, on the reverse strand, counting down.
TTTGTGATCGGTCACACACAGTGAATTCTATAAGTACACTGCTATGTATATCTTGGGGAGGTCCATATCCACCTATGATCAATTTGGGGCATTCAACCAAGTGTGTGGGCATGCTTAGGGTCATACTACATGATCCTATGAAGCTACATGCATGCCTTTACCTCATTGAAAGTTGTAGTACGGCTTGAATCTTGGTTTTCAAGGCTTTACTTGTTGGAGTTTCTTCCACACCTTTGCCCATGGATTTGACAAATAATGTTTTTGCATCAACAATGATTATGTGTTAAATATGTAATTTCGTTGCATATGAATGAAAAAAAAGAAAATTAAAGATAGTATATAGAATTTGAATGAATGATGTAATATCATGTATCAAAATTCATGATCCTACTGGTATGGGTTTTGGGACGTGACAACTACAACAAGTGAAACATTCACCACCAAATCAACCTGAGAATTAATTAGAACCAACTCTGCAAAGGTGGATTGGCATGAGATTATATAGTCCCCTTGTCATGGCGAGCTTTATCCCGAAGAGTACTTACTTAGAGTAGACTATGCAAGATGAAAGTACTAAGAAACTCTCGATGTTGTTTTTGCTGTAATAATAGGGAGACTGAAGACCATTTGTTTCTTCAATGCAAATTCTCAAGTTCCATATGGAGAAGTCTTTTGCAGAACACAGAAGGGTAAGAACTAGGAACTTCTAGGCAGAATGCATCAAGATGAAACTTGTTTATAAGGGCAATCTTATTGTTAAACTGGTTCAATGCTATGTTATACGACATCTAGTGGGAGAGAAATCATAGGTGATTTAGGGGCACAAACAAAAACATTGAAGGTATAATTCAACAAATTGTGTTTGAAGTTCAAGCTAAGATTAAAAGTTTGACCCTATCATGTGATGATAGCCCAGTTGGTAAACACATTGTTGCACATTGGAACCTGATTTCGGCTGGTGTGGTGAGGCAACGAAATTTTTGTCACTGGCCACAGCCTCCTAGCAACTACATTTCTCTAGCTTGTGATAGTTCTTTATCTATTATGAGAGGTGAATATGGAGGTGTTCTGCATGGACGATCAGAGCAACCGATTATAGCTTACTCGGGAATTACTATAGAAAGACATTTTGTGGATTGAATTGTTTGCTTTGTATATAGGCATTCAAATTAAATTGCGATCTCCTGAACAGTGGATCGCCTATGTGGAGAAGAACAAGTAGTTGCCCATGGCGTGTGCCTCCAATAACAGGAAAAATTCGAAGACTCTTGGAGACCATAGAAGACAATGAAATTTAACATGTCTGGAGAGAGGCCAACCAATCTGCAGGCATTCTAGCTTCTTTAGCCTTGAGTAGGGAGGAATTAATTTTGTATCCTTCAGATTTCCCCAGGCTTCTTCAAGATACAACCTCGAATGATGCCAACCACTATATATTCACACGTTTGTAATCTTCTTGTTTTTTAATGGAAATTATTTTTTATCCAAAAAAAAAAAAAACCCATAACTTCTCAAACATGGCAAAAAAATAAAGCAAATAAGCAAAGCATTTTGCTATATAGGCTGTGTGTTTGGTAACTCTCATACTAATTCAACTCTAAAAAATCCTGATTCTGGATTCTACTAAGAATGTTTTTTGGAGTCAATTCCAAAATCAGAAAACGTTTGGTCAAGGAATTGATTAATCGACATTTTATAACTCCCAAAATATGAATCCAAAACAGATCTTTGTAGTGGGATCCGTTGAACAAATCTGGCGTTACCAAACGACCTTTTAAACTCTTTTGCATTTGTTAGGTATGAGAATGCATGAATCACTCTTTTGGAGGGTTACCAATGGCAGCCATAATCTATATACAATTAAGCATAAATAGCCTGTGAATGAGCTGCCACATTATATGAAGGGTCGGACCGTTGGCACCATCTGGAGGAGGGTCCACTGAATCCCACCCTTTGTGCTCAAAAGCGAAAAAACAAAAGACACAGAAAAAAAGGAAAAAGAAAAAAAAAAGAATACCATAAGTTGGCAAGTTGAATGAAGAGGATAGGATGAGTGAGGTGTTTTTTGGCAAGGAAACATTTATGCTTTAGTGTCACCTGGCATTTACGCCAACATTATTTTACTTACTTAAAAGAAAAATAGTATGAAATATATATATATAAACATTATAGGTTGTGCTAAATGAAGAAAAATCGGTGATTTTTGGCCATTTCGTCTCTCATCTTTCGCTCTCCATCACAAAAGGGTAAGAACCCTACCTAAGGAGCTATTTTTTTTTTTATATAATCTGCAAGTAAGTTTTCTCTTTCTAGAATTTAAATCTTTATTTGCATTCGATCTATGTTATGAAATACTAGTTTTTGATTCTGAATCTGGAATTCTTTGTTCGTCTTGCTTAGAGATCTAAGTTCAAAACCCTAAAAGATGAGATTTTTTTTTTTTAAAATTTGAAACTAATCGGAATGCTGTTCGTAAATGTTTATTTTGGTGGTACTTCAATTGTATTTTGAACATCCGCATAATGATCTTTCTTAGGTTTTGGTTTGGTTGTTTGTTCATCTGGATGGTTGACTGGATCTTTGTTCAAGAAACCATTTTTTTTTTTTTTTGGCTATATTTCTGGTACTCTTCGTTATGCTTGAATTTTTTATTTATATGTTATTCTTTGTTCTTTTTTTCTGTGTTGTTATTATGTTGGGATTATTTATTTATTTTCTTTCCTTGTAATGGTTCATGATATTATATGTGGGTTTTGCAGGCGCTGTTGGCAGGAACGCAATGTGGTAGATGGGTTGAACGGAAACGAAAACAAATTTATTTTTTTGGACTCCTTGCCCATTTCTAGTTCTAATGGACGACGATAACGGTTTGAATATCCGTAATTGGGGTTATTATGAGCCCTCCATTAAAGGGCATCTAGGTCTGCAGCTCATGTCGTCCGTTGCTGAGCGTGATACTAAATCTCTTCTCTCTGGACGTGATTCAGCTATCATGGTTAGTGCCAACGGAGCTTTTCATCACAGGGATTGTGGGGTCTCGGAATCAACAGTTCCCATGGAGTATGTGAGAGAGAGTTGGATCAACCATAGAGAAAATTTTCTGCATGTGTTACCGGGGAATTCAAATTTTACTGTTATATCCGAACCGTCCAGAGCTCATCCTGTGCAGATTTTACAACAGCCTGATTCATTGAAGGATGAAAGGGTGGTTCAAATGGAAGAGGCAGGTGGTAAAAGGGACGGGCCTTTGAAGAAAAGACAAGGTGGCCATGCCCCAAAATCCCCGAAAGCAAAGAAGAGTAAGAGAGTCCCTGGTGTGCCCAAAGATGAGAGTAATTCATCTGTTTCACGACCAAAGCCTGGGAAGAAGAGTACGGGCATTGTCATAAATGGGATTGACATGGATATTTCGGGTATTCCCATACCAGTGTGTTCATGCACTGGAACTCCTCAACAGTGTTATCGTTGGGGCTGTGGTGGGTGGCAATCAGCATGCTGTACCACAAGTATATCAGTGTATCCTTTGCCAATGAGCACTAAAAGGCGTGGTGCAAGGATAGCTGGTCGGAAAATGAGTCAGGGAGCATTTAAGAAGGTCTTGGAGAGACTTGCAGCTGAAGGTTATAACCTTTCTAATCCAATTGATTTGAGGACTCACTGGGCAAAACATGGTACCAACAAGTTTGTCACTATCAGGTAGTATGTACAATGTGGATGCTATAACTGGGCCTCCCATTGCATTCGGTCTGTTTATCCTGTATATATGTTTGTTGCCTGTTGCAGAGGCTTCTCGCATATTTTGTAGTCAATGAATTTTCTTGGTTATGTTGCATGTTCTTCAAATTCAGACATTCAGGTTTCCTGGATATGCTTTTTCCTTTTCTTTTCTGCTTGCAGTTTAAGGGCTATTAATATTATCTGGCTGCCAGGATTTAGGAATTAGTGGATGAGATTTGATTTCTTGGATCATTGTCGGGCAATTTTCTTTCCATCCTTTTTCCTGATGTTATCAAAGAACAGCTTTTTGTTAGTCCCCTCTCTGTTTGTTATTCTTATGGATCATTACACTTAGTCTTCATGACCTCATTCAAGCCTCGACACTCTGTTTAGTCTGTGCTCAAACTAGTTTTCTGTTATAATTGTGTTAAGGAACTTCTGAAAAGATGATGTTATAAATCTTCAGTATTTGGGGTGGTTCTCTTACAAGTTTAATTGTGCTTATTTTCCTTGATTATTAATGTCTCTACCTATTTACAGTAGATATGGTTGCTTCTATATGTACATGTATTCTATCATTTTTAATCATGGTGATGTGTAATGTCACATTGAGCTGTATTTTTTGTGTGTGCGTCATTTGTGCTCTTGTTCATATTTCAAGTGTATGAAAGCTCTCTTAAACCTCAAAGAGTACACTAAATTCAGTGTGTTTATTTGTTTATACTGTTCCTTTTATTACCAAAAGAAATGATTTGGTAAAAGAGAAGCAAAATGATAGGAAATAAAAGAATGATGATACGATGAAGTAAAAGAAAGAGGAAATAAAATTATAACAAACGATGGTACAGGAAATGAGGCAGAAACAACATGCTTTTTGTCAGGGTCAAAATCTACTGAAAATATTGGAGCTCACATCCAACAGGCTGATACATTTATTATATCCTCGCTTATTGTGTGTATCTGCTAATGACTTTGCTTTTTGGTGGATTACAAAGTCTGAGCTGGATTGCTTTTTAGATGCTTAATCATTTACTACCATTTTTTAGAAAAATACTTCAATCTCTCACATATCAAATGAGCATTTGTGAGTCACCTTCTCCCTGAACGGCTAAAATAATTTAGAATCTTATAGAAGAAAATGAGTTTTCTGGTTAGTCCATGTCTCATAGAGCCCTGCGAAAGCTGCTGTTACATCTTTCATGGACTCATGGTACTTTTGAAAGATGGCCTTTTAATCTTGTTGTCTAGGGTTATCATAACTATGTAGATTTACAAGCAGTCCCCATTTATGTTGATCATGAATGTGATGAACTTTGAGTTGCTATTGAAACTTGCATTCATTTAGTTCCATTTGATCTCATTTACCTTGTTCAATGTTAACTGAGAACTGTTAAAGCATTTGATCTGTATGCAAATTCTTTTGGAAACTAAGCTACGTTTTGGTGGGTCCTAACCTGACCTTGGTAAAATACCTTGTTTCTCAGTAAGTAGAATAGCTTTACTTTTTAGAATAGTTACAATTTAGCATTTAATCATGTAGGTAGAATTATATAAGGGGAAAATATCATATTCAGTTGTGATGTATTCTCTTGGTATTTGTGTACACATACGAGGGTATATGGATGGTATTATACCTCCAACCCCAATATATATTGAAATAATACATATGAGTGGAGTGAGACACATACGACTTTCCCTCAAATTGTGGGGTTACCTTTATTGTTGAAGCTCAATGTTGCTGGACGAAAAGTAGGTCTGATGTTAGCTGGGCCTTATTTTTTTCATAATTTTTGATGCTGGGAAGTATGTTTTTTTAAAAAAATCTGAAAAACCCAGAATTGATGAAACTGATCAATCTAATCAGGTTAGGGTTTTTTTTTTGTTGTTATTGTGGTGTTTGATCTGAAGTGGATGAATCGTTTTTTATAAGGGATCTTCTGAAACAATTCTCGTTTGATTTGGTCGAGCATTGCGGATTCGGTGATGTTTTCTTTGGAGTAGGGTTACGGTCCCTCCTTATGCTTTTTTTTTTCTTTTTCTATATGCTTGTTTGTCTTCTGGCCAAGATTTGGGGCTTCTCCGGACTTATGAATCACGGTAGCAGGCTGCTGGCTCTTAGTTGTGAGATCTATGGAGCAGGATTTATCTGTTTTCTTTGGGTTTCATGCATCTACGAGTTGGATCGTGGCGTTAGGTTGTGTAGCCGTGATGCATGACATGTTTCAGGCTGTGTAGTCATGTGATAGGTGGTGTTTGTGATTTGTGGAGGTCTGTTCTGCATATTCAATAGTTGTTGCTTCTTATACATTGTAGCATGTCAGAGGTGAGTCGAAATTTGGGGACATCCAATTGTTTCAATGTGGGAAATCTCGGGGGTGCTGTGAATGAGTCCTCGAACTACCTTATCACTAGAGTTCGTTTCTATGGGACAAATTTTCTTGCTTGGTCTCAATCTGCCAAGCTTTATTTGTCATGCCCTGGATCCAATCTTTTTGCTGAATGCTGACGTGTAGCATGTGGGGAAATTTTATTACCTCGTGTATTTATTAAGTAAGAAATGAACATGGCTTCCTAGTCCTTAGGAAATTTTTTACAACAACTCCCTGTATATAGGACCAATAGGGTTATGAAGCCTGTGTTAATAAGTGAGAACCTCATAGAAAACAGTAAAAAAAACACTCTACTATATATATATATATTATACAACTATACATAGTGTTATACATGAGTGACAACCATACATATAGGGTTATATAAAATGAGTGAAGTCCAAAATTTAAAAAATCTTGAATGTTCGGTTACAAGCTCCTTGGATCTTGGTCAACAATATGCATAGCAACACATGGCACATCTTTTGCAAAGTGTTAATTTTTGGGATGAGCTAAAAATGCTCAGTAAGTAAACCAAACCTTCTACAATTTACAGTACACACACCCACAATATACGATCATAAATCATTTAGGCATACATAAATTGTATCCAACAGATATTAAGATGATAATTGGTTCAACATACAATGATATTAACATATTTTCATAGATATCTCACTTATGACAACTGAAGTGAATAAAATACGTGCATTATAAGCGCCTCGAAGCGTAATCACATAATATTGATAATTCAATTTAAGGATTAAACAATTATCAATCAAATGAGTCATAGACTTTCAAGGAACAAGAACATAGTTTATTTATAACATATTAGGATGCGATGCTACTAAATGAATGCATGTATCCAAACCCTTGCAGCCATGGTGCATCAAAGAAAACTTAAAGGAATCTGTATCCATGTCTTTTTGAAATCTGGCCTTGCCAAGATAAAATAAAGAATATCCGGCTTCTCATTAGGCTTTGAATGCAATAAAGAATACTCATCCTCTCATAAGTTCAACTTAATAAGTACACGATAATCTGGCCTCTTAATAGATGAAAACAACACCTTTAGACTTTCTACAATTTATAGCACACACACACCCACAATGTACGATCATAAATCATCTAGGCATACATAAATTGTATCCACCAGATATTAAAATGATAATTGGTTCAACATACAATGATATTTACATATTTTCAAAGATATCTCACTTATGACAACTGAAGTGAATAAAATACATGCATTATAAGAGCATATAAGCATAATCACATAATATCGATAATTCAATCTAAGGATTAAACAATTATCAATCAAATGAGTCAAACTTTCAAGGAACAAGAACATAGTTTATTTATAACATATTAGGATACGATGCTACTAAATGAACGCATGTATACAAACCCTTGCAGCCATGGTGCATCAAAGAAAACTTAAAGGAATTTGTATCCATATCTTTTTGAAACTTTGGCCTCGCCATAAGAATATGAGATAAAATAAAGAATATCCGGCCTCTCATTAGGTTCTGAATGCAATAAAGAATACCCATCCTCCCATAAGTTCAATTGAATAAGAACATGATGATCTGGCCTCTTAATGGATGAAAACAACACCTTTAAACCATTTGGCCTCCTAGTGGGCAATGTCACAAGACCATTATCATATAGAATTAATGACCTCGTAGTGGGCAATAGTAGAATAATACCATCACATACAAAGACAATAGAAAATATACTATTGCTCTTGGATCTTTCCCAACAATCTTCCCAATTGTATAGTAGCGTCAGCAGCTCTGGATTGATCAAATACGGGGACCCTTTCCGCGTCTCAATATGTGGGGATAGGCTCTATGGCCCCATGAAGCCAGCCTAGTGATATCTCCCTTTGGTCACATTATGCCCATGAGCTTCTTCTGCATCTTGACATACATGGGGACAGGCTAGTAACAGGTGGACACAGGTGCGTCCACCTGACTGTCGCCCCATTGAACCCAACCACGGAGGCAGCTCTGGATCTCATATCGACGGGTCACATTTGCATCTCGATATACGAGAACACAACAAATCATGCCATTATAATGTCTCAGCCCATATAAGAATATAGCCACAACACCAAACCCATGGATAAATCCACATTCCAACCATAAGGAAACCAAGCCACACAAAATAACATGATGTCCTGCAATCAGAATACCAGGCCACATAGCCACACATAAACCATGCTACTATTAGAATGTACTGCACCTTTCCTGCACTGTTAGCTCATAATAAAGTAAGTCATGTAGTCCCTAAATGCTTACAAATGCATTATTTTCCAATATATTGAAGCTTCATGTTTGATACCATAATACATAGGTAATTTTCACCCAATAATTTAAGAATAAGCACAAAAGTATCTAATTGGGACATCAACTTTTCGTCAATTCACATAAAACACCAAAACCCTCTATAAGGGTATAAGTAACTTTGAAATATATCATAAAGAACATGAACTAAACAATTTTTCCATTTTCTGCCAGATACAATAAAATATATATATATATATATATGAACACCATGCTCTAAGGTCCAGTGCACGTACAAATAATTTTCTTAAAGGTCACATGAAGTGTCATAATTTAGTTGGGTTGGAATACTCATATAAATTACATTCACAACAGCTAACACCTCCAAATTAAGGCTAATAAAAAAATAAACAATTTAATTACATATGGCAGCCTATAGCTTACCCGAAGGCTCTCAAGAAAAATAATATACAAGTCTATTTAAAACTAGTAATACCATACTCATCTATTGACAAATTCAGCCAAATACACACTTATAATTTGATTCATTTATTGTTATAAAGTTGTATAACCTTTTCCGGGCAGCAAGCATCACAATAACATATTCTACATCATTATAAGATAAATAAGAATCTTGTACATCAAGATTGGTTAATCATTATTAAATGCATCTTTAAAAATTCTTGGAAAACAACACATGAATGGTTATTTGAAGAGTAATCCCATGTTATTCTTTCCAACTAACTCCAATATTGCTTCAAAATCAAAGCCCTACCTTATTTCACAAGTTTCTTGCAAAAGCCCTAAAATTTTTAAACCTCATTAAGAAATACTACACCTCTTACTTGGAATCTATGCAAAATCACAATTAAAGGCCATGAATTCGATGAAATCAATATGCGTGGATGTATTTTCTAAGAAACAAACTAGGGTTTACATGCAGAAACACAAAAACATCACAATCTAACAAAACCTTACTAATAACTTGAAGGAGAGGCTACTTACAAGTTTTGTGGATTTTTGGTTGATTTTTCACTGATTTTTCTACTTTTTCCCTTTTCTTCTCTTCTTTTTTATAGGTTCTCTCTTCTTTCCCATTCCTTAACTTTCGGTCGCACAAATGACGGTAAAATCCTATTTTTTCTTTCTTTTAGACCTTAACATTTGGGGAAATCCCCAAAATGCCTATATTACATTTTAACTTAAAATTTTAATTTATTTATTGTGCTAAAGTTGTATAATTTTCCTTGGCAACAAGGATGAACATCTTCCATTGATAAAGTTTACAAACAATAATAGCTCCCAAGTAATGTAGGAGCATATGGTTCCAACAAATTAAAATTGGATGACCATGGGTAGTCCACACGAATTAGACTAAGTAGATTAGGAATTTTGTTAATTTGTAAAAAGGCCTTCTTATGGCCAGAAGTCTTTTTATAATTGTTTAATTTTAGGGGTTTTCTTGTAAAAAAAAAAAAAAAAACTATATTTAGTGTAGGAAAGGGGCCACACTATTTGCGCTTTTAGGAACTTTTATTGGGTTATTAAAATAGCCTAGAAATGGGGCTCACAAATGCCAAATCGTGTGGAGCATCTTTGGAGAGAATCTTGTTGATTTTCAAGATATTGGGGCCCACATGTGTGTTGTGCAATACTTAAAGATTTTCAAGATTTTGGAGATCCTTGTAGGGCCCAAAATGTCTTGCTTGTCAAGCAAGTAAAGTTTTTTTAGTTAAGTTTTTTAATTTAGTAGGATTCTCTTATTTTTTGATAGAAAGTTTATGAATTAATGATGTAGATTGTAGGGATTTTATTTTTATTTTATTTCATTGTAAGCCTATTTAAAAATACATCCACATATGAATAAATCAGTGGAAGATGAATATTTGAAAAGAAGACGCGTGTGTTGAAATGGGTGTGGAATCTCAAGTTTTATCTCTCAACTCTTCACATGAGGTGAGCATTCTACCATTTATCTCTTTCTTCCCTCTTTCTCCTTGTGTTTTATAAACCCCAAAAAACAACTAATTTGCGTATATAGTTTTACACACCTAAATTTATCCAAATTTGTTGAAATTTAACACATTGGAGCACCTTTTTAGAGTGCAAAATTTTTCAATGCAAGACAAAGGGTATTTTGGTAATTTCACCACTGCACAAATTTTTCAGAATTCGAATTTTGCGCTTTATTTCTTCTTTCAATTTGTGATTTCCTAAACGATCCTACATTAGATTTGGTATCAGAGCTAAGATTTTTCAACTAGTTCTATCTAGTTGAGTCCTGAGAATGATGGGGGTTAGAAGTAATTTTTTCCTTCCATCTGGGAAACTCTTATGGATTCTAATTATTAATCAAAGTGAGGAGAACTTGATCTCTCCAAGCGTGGTTGGAGAAATTGAACAAGATGAGAGAAATCATGCATATTGTGGTTACAATAATGACAAGTATTGCATTGAGTTTTCTATAGGAAGATACACAGATTGTGCGGCATGCAAGATTTCATTAGACTATCATGGAGTGATCTTAGGGAGATCATGGATCAAGCAAAGACGTGCAACTTACAATTTGGAGACATACCTTTTGAAACTTATAAATTGTGGGCAGTGGTATTATCTTAAAACCCTAGTACAATAACCCATTCCAAATGAGTAGTCAAGGCCCGAAGAGTCCACTCCAAAGGAGGATTCTAAGGACCATGAACCATCATCTGAAGTGAAAATGCAGCAAACTCATGAAGATAAGGTGCAATCCAATGAAGGAGGTGAGCCATAAGTTAATCATGTGTTTCCCTCCTTCAATGAACATTCGATGTGCTGCCTTAATAAGTTCCAATCTTGTGGCCTCAACAAGAGTCATATATATTGTCACAACAAGTTGAAGTTCTTTAAGTTGATCTTCAAGAACATCAAGATGCTGAGTTCGTTATATTGCTCCCCTCTACATCAGCAAATTCGTGGTTGGACTTCTTCAAACCCAGGGAATATAATGTAGAGCATATGCTGCCAATAAATTAAAATTGGATGACTCTGGGTAGTCCACATGATTTGGACTAAATAGATTATGATTTTTGTTAATTTGTAATAAAGGCCTTCTTATGGTTAGGAGTCTTTTTATAATTTCCATTAGGGTCTTAATGTAAAACAAAAATATATATTTAATGTAGGAAATGGGTCACACTATTTAGGCTTTGAGGCACTTTTAGAAAATCTTGTGGGCATTTGTGGGCCACACTATGGGACCCACAAATGCCAAATCATGTGAGCATTTTTAGAGAGAAAATGTTGTTGAATTTCAATATCATTGGGCCCCACATGCATGGTATCAAAAATCTCGAAATATTTTAAATATCTTCCGACATATGTCCATGTCTACCAGGACCGACACGACATATTCCTATACCGACATGAAACATTAAGTACATTATAAAAATCAGTTTTTGGTCAACATGATGTACGATGTCGGTGTGTCAAGGGAATATTTCCCTTTCACAGTGTATTATTGCCAAATGTCGACATTGTGTTGTTATAATAAAAAATTATATGAAAAAACGATAAATTTCAAAAAAAGTAAAAGAAGGGAGAGGAAGAAGTTGAAGATAAGAAAAAAAAATGGAAGATAATCTACTTATTCCCTTATGCTTATAAGGTTAGATTATAATATTTTTGTCAACCATTATGAATGCATGTGTATTTTTAAAGAATATTAAAATACAATTTTACTAAAATAAGCTATCATTACTAATGAATCTATTTGTTTCCTTGTGCATATGTAGTTGGATTAGAATATCCTTATTAAGTTTCCACGATTTTTACAATATTTCCTTTCGATATTTCTGACATTTCCGATATATTTCTTATTTTGGCCTGACCTATATTTTCAGACACCGACATTTTGAACCTTACTCACATGTGAGTTGTGCAATACCTACAAGATTTCTAAGGTTTTGGTAATCTTTGTGGGGCCCAAAAAATCTTGCTTGTCAAGCAAGTAAAATCCCATTAGATAAGTATTTTAATTTAGTAGGATTATCTTTTTTTTTATAGAAATTTTAAGAATTAATGTCCTACATTGTAGAGATTTTATTTTCTTTTGTAAGTCTATTTAAAGAGGCACCCATATATGTATAAATCAGTGGAAGATGAATATTTGAAAAGAAGACACGTGTGTGTTGAAATTGGTGTGGAATCCCAAGGTTTTCTTTCTTAACCCATCACATGAGGTGAGCATTCTACCCTCGCTCGCTCTCTCTCTCTCTTCCTTTTTTCTTGTGTTTTATGATTTCTTTCTATAAACAAAAAAAAAACAGCAATCTTGCGTATATAGTTTCACACACCTAAATTTATCCAAATTTGTTGAAATTTGGAACAATGGTACAATGTGGACCCAAGAATCATCATTTTAGAGTGTAGAATTTTTTGACACATGGCCATGAGAATTTTGGTAATTTCATACTGCTACCTAGATTTTTTAGAATTTGAATTTTGGGCTTTCTTCTTCTTTCAATTTGTGATTCCCTAGACCATCCTACGTCACCAGGAAAGTATTGGGATGCAACCTACGAGGCTCTTTATGGGAGGAATTGTAGATCCCACATTTTGCTGGTATGAGGTGGGTGAGAGAAGATTGTCAGGGGCTGATTTGGTATAACAAACTTCTAAAAAGATGGACCTTACTAAGGATCCCCTTTAGATTGCACAGAATCATCAGAAAAACTATGCAGATAAGAGGCAGAAGATGTTAGAATTTGAAGTAGGGGACTAACGTGTTCTTAAAATTTTTTCCCACTAAAGGCATTACTCACTTTGAAAAATGAAACAAGCATAGCTCAAGATTTATTGATCCCTTTAAGATATTAGAGGGTATTTGTAAAATTGCATATACCATTTAGGTTATTTGGAGTGCATAACACATTTCACATATCTGTGTTGACGAAATATAGTTGACATATTTTTCATATTGTGGAGTATGAGTTTATCGAATTAAATGAAGATTTAACTTATGAAGAAAAAGCCATTCGAATTGTGGATAAGAAAGCACATACCTTGAGGAATAATGTTGTTTCACTTGTCTAGGTGTTGTGGTACCACCCAAATTGAGAAGTGACAACATGGGAGCGCAAGGATGAGATCCAACAGAGGTATCCTGAGTTACGCAATTCAAGTATGCCAATTTTGAGGGTGAAAATTTTGTTTTAGAGGGGAAAAACGTAACACCCCATGCTCTTGTAGGGGCATTTTGGGGATTTCTTTAGAAGTTAAAAGTCTAAAAGGAAGAAAAAAGGGGATTTTACCCTCATTTGTGCAACTAAGAGTTGAGGAGTGAGAGAGTAAAACATTTGCGGAGAAGAATAGGAGAAAAAGGAAAAAGTGGAAAAATCAGTGGAAAATCGACAAAAAATCCGCAAAATTTATAAGTAGCCTTTCCTTCTTCAATTTATAGTAGGGTTTTGTTTGATTGTGATGTTTTTGTTTTTTTGCATGTAAACCCTAGTTTGTTTCTTGGAAGATACATCTCTGTAATTTAGTGGCTCATTTCAAGTATCCCCTGTGTTTCTGCATGTAAACCTTAGTTGCCTCTCCAATGTCGGAGCATATGCAATCAAGAGGAAGAAATTGGAAGACCATGGCTATGTCTAGTAGTTTAGTTAGTTTTTTTTTTAAGAGTTTTTTAATGTTATAAGGTCAATAGTGCCAAGGGTAGATTTGAGACTTTTATTTTCAAGGTTAGTTTAGGATTTTAGGCTAATCCCATTTTTGAAGTTTAGCCTACTTTTTCAAAGGTCAAAATTTGTCTTTTTGGCTTGATTTTGGTGTCATTAGAAAGGTAATTCAGTTTTCTTTCTAACGAGACCAAGATTACACAATTCTGAGGTGATTTGGGGAAGTTATGGCCAAAGTATTAAATGGTTGTCAAAAGTTTCGGGAATAATGGTTTTTTAGAAGTTTATGTATTTAAAAAGTTTTAAAATTGGTACAACTTGTGCAACAAGTTAGGTGTTTTTAGTTGTTTCAGATTTTAAAAGTTTAGGGAGATAGTTACATGTGTTTTAGAATGTTTCATTTTTTAGAAAGTTATAATTTCATTAGGATGTAAGCCTATTTAAACATGTAATAAAATTCAGTGAAGAATTATTAAAGTTTTGTTGAATTGAGTGTTCCCAAGGTAGACCATGGGCCTGGTTTATCTCTCATTTTCCAAGGG
>JAOXJP010000008.1:9511853-9523984 GCA_025762735.1 Platanus orientalis | reverse complement strand
ATAATTTTTCTGGTGTGTATACCCCCCCCCCCTCAATTTTATAGATAAATATGGCTCATTTTGGTGTAAATCATCCTTATATGCTATGATTCTGCTCCTGAATGATTGCTACAGTCTTCTTGGCTTCACATCTACTTGAAACCTATTCTGTGTGCTGCTGCATTGATGTATTCATGGTGCATATTGTGAAGATTTATAAATTTTACATGTGAAGAGAGGGAATAACTCTATAGCTCTTGCCGGTGGTCTCTGTAGTTAAGTTCTGGTCCCAATGTTTTGCAGTAGTCACAGTACAAAGAGTTAGATCTGATTTTTCAAAGTAATCATGAGAACAAAAGTAACCCTGAAATTTTGAAATTCTTATTCATCCATAAAAAAGTGATTGTGAGAAATTCTAATTTTTCAAAATAAAAAAAATTGTGTAACTCTGAAGTGCAGTGTTGGAGACTATATAGTCCAGAACTGATATAGTGAGGCAGCTGTTATGGTAAAGGATGTTGATCTATGTGATGATTAGTAGAGGTGTGAATATTAGTGACCGCCATAGGAGATTTGATTGTTGTGGCACTATTCCCAATTGATTTGGTCTTTTTTTTTTTCTTTTGGGTGAAGCAACAATGAGAAATGCCATATGTCCTGTAGAGTGAAAAGAAGGTGCAAAATCGACTGCATAGTTCTATTGTTGAACAGCTACCCTGTTGTAGCCATGTGAAAGTTTTTGGACTGGTTGTGGTCCTATACCTGTGCTGTTCTGTTTTGGAAGTTCAAAATTCTGGCTGGTTATATAGTCTTGAGACGAATCGCTTGTGGTAATCCAAGACTCAGTTCAATTCATGCCTAGACCACAGCATTTACCTTATCTTCTGCTAATTCTGGTACTTCTGCTTCTTCCCAAAATGCCTTGATTTCCACACCCAATTACTCCTGGATTATTGATTTAGGAGCTTCAAATCGTCTTGTTTTTTCTTCTCAAATTGTGTGTTTTCTGGGAAAGACAAAGTAAGAGTTGTAGATGAATCTTTCTCCTCAATTGCCAGTACAGATTCCATTTTTGTTACAACAAACATGCCTCTCTCTATTGTACTCTATGTTCCAAACTTTGCCTTGATGTGTTATCTGTTAGTCATCTCACCAAGACCTTGAATAGTAGTGTCACATTTTTTCCCATCTTACTGTGTCTTTCAAGACTTGGAGATAAAAAGGGAAATTGGTAGAGACCATGAGAAACAAGGAATCTTTATTTTTGACAGCCCTATACTGCCACATCCATCCAGCAGTAATCGTCATCAGATTGTGATCTTATTGCTGCCCAAACAACTCAATTATATCAATAGCATTGTAGATTTGGCCACCCATCATTTCCTCTGTTAAAAAGTGTTTTTCCCAAAATCCAACTTTGTCCTCTTCCTTCTCTGTTTCTGATCTTTATTGTGAGACATGTGAGTATGCCAAACATTTGTTGAACCATATATCCTATCAGTTCTAGTCACAGTACTATGCCTTCTTCCATATTCCATTATAATGTATAAAGGCCAGTCCCTATGGTTTCCTTATTTGGCTTCCCACACCTTTATCACTTTTATTGAAGACCATTCTCAGGCAACATGGATTTTTCTGTTTCCTAGAGTCATGTTTTTTGTTAGTCTTCCAATCCTTCTATAAGATGGTTGAAAACCAATTCGACACAAAGATAAAAGATTCTTTTTTTTGATAATGGTCCCTAAACATCCATTGAGTGTTTCCATCCTATCTTCCTCATCATGGTATCCTTCACCAAACCACATGTCCAGGCACTCCAAAGCAAAATGGTGAAGCAGGAAAAAAAAATTCAACACATCTTCTAGATATTAATCGTGGCTAGCTCTTCACCATGCATGTTCCAAAGATGTTTGGTCTGCTGCTTCGCAAACTGCAGCCTACCACATGAACCATATATCCTCATGTATACCTGGCTTTAAATCTCCTCTTGAGATTCTCTCCAATAGCTCCAACAAATTCTCCATTCCTCCCAAAGTCTTTGGTTCTATTTGTTTTGTTCACATTCCAAAGTCTGACAGGTTCAAATTAGATCCCAAAACCCTTAAGTGCATTTTTCAGGGTATACTCCAAGTCAAAAGGGATACAAGTGTTATCAGTCTTTGACCCATAAGCGTTTTAGATCTATGGATATGACCTTTTTTTGAGTCTATTCCTTTTTTCTCCTTCGAGAAGACTCCTCTTCAGGAGTAGCATGTAGGTGAAGACGGGTCTTCTCCTCCTTTGTTGGTTCCTTCATATTCCTTTGATGGTGGCAGTAAGTCCAGTGAAGGTGGTGGTGAGAGGGAAGTCACAGAAAGAAGGGGGAGACTGAGGTGAGAAAATAATTTCAAACATATTTAAAATAAATAAATAAAAAGGAAAAAACTACAATAGAAAGCCCTCAAATGCCTCTCCAGAAAACCTCTGATACTCCATTTTCTGATACATGTACTCTTCCTGAGCCTCTTCATGATTCTCACCTTCTTACTGCAATCCATAAGGGAATTCACACTTACACCCAGCATCCCATTGCTAATCATGTTTCTTATGATACACTATTTTGCTTCCTCCTTGTCTTCTATATCTAATCTTTGCAATGTTTATAGTTTCACTCTTTACGGTGTGTCTGAAGCTCTCCCAAACCAATGGAGAAAGGCAATGGTAGAAAAGATGAAGGCGTTAGAAAAGAATTGCATGTGATGTTGTTGATTTTCCTAAAGGCACAAAACCTATAGGATACAAGAGGCTTTTTGTGTGAAGTTGAAACCGGATGGGGCAGTTAAGAGTTATAAAACCAAGTTGGTAGCAAAGAGTTCTACACAGACGTATGGGATCGACTACCAAGTAATTTTTCCCCTATTACCAAAATGAAGGCTATAAGGGTTCTCGTATCCCTTGCAGCTTATAAAGGGTGGCCATTATTACAATTGGATGAGAAGAACGCATCTCTTCATAAAGACTTAGAGAAGGAACTTTACATAAGGCCACTCCCTAGGTTTCAATTTTCTTACTGCTAAAGCAAGGTGCGTCGATTTGAAGAATGCATTATATAGTTTGAAACAATTGTCTAGGGCATGGTTTTGAAGATTCCACAATGTTATGATAAAGAATGGGTATAAACAGAGTCAACAAAATCATACCCTATTTATCAAGCACCAAGGCAGCAATAACAGCCCTCATAGTCTATGTTAACAACATTGTTGTAATTGATAATAATACTTGTGAAGTGAAGAGCTTGAAGAGCTACCTGGGAAGAGAATTTGAAATGAAGGACTTGAGCTAGATGAGGTACTTTCTCAAGATTGAGGTGGTTCATTCCAAAAAGGGGACTTTTTTCGTCTCAAACAAAATATTGTACTATATCTCTCATAGAAAACTGGAACGATGGGGTGCAAGCCGAATACTACTCCAATTGATCCTAATCATAAGCTTTAAGAAGAGGATGGTGAGAGGTTGATTGATGTGGGATGGTATCAAAGGTTAGTATGAATGTTTAACTTACCTCTCACTAACTAGACCAGATATCACATATTTCATGAGTGTTATCAGCCAGTTTATGCATGACCTTAATGTAATGCACCTAGAGCCAACATACTGGGTATCAGATATCTGAAGAAGAATCCTGGGAAAGATGTCTTGTATAGCTAGGGCAGCAACCTCAAAATTGAATACACAAATATTGATTGGGCAAGATTCGTATCTAATAGAAGATCCACATCTGACTACTACACATTTATTGGAGCAACCTACTTACATGGAGGAGTAAAAAACAACTAGTGGTTGCAAGGTCAAGTGTTGAAGTGAAGTTCATATCTGGCTCATGGAATCTGTGAGCTCTTATGGCTACAAGGCATGTTGATTGAGTTAGGATTTCTAATTCAAGGTCCCATAAGTTTGTATTGTAACAACAAGGTAGTCATCAATATCGCTCACAACCTAGTTCAACATGACAAGACAAAGTACATCAAAGTTGATAGACACTTTATTAAAGAACAGCTGCAATATGGGAAGATCTGTACCCTTTGTAAAGACTTGGTAGATTTGTTAACGCAGAGGCATTTTCACACCAGGCTTGAATGGGGTAGCCTGTGTGAGACGGAAGCACACTCAAGGTAGGACGACCCATTGGAGACGAGCAACTCGTGTAAGGCGGGACTCATGAGAGGTGGGGCCCACGAATAAGGATTCAACCGAAAGAACCTAGCCTAACCTAGGCTATAAGATAAAAGGATTGATTCATCTCCCTTTATCAAAGCTTTTAAAGCAAGTGGTTGCTCTTCCTGCGTCATTTGTTCATTAAAAGGTTAAGTGATCCTCAATTTCAAATGATTGTTGACAAGCTAGGTATGAGAGATATCTTCATACCAGCTTAAAGGGAACTATAATAAGATTGTAAGACATGTCATAAGGGCATTTTTGTTTAGCTTCATATATAAGGGTCTTCTATTTGGTATAAATAGATTTAGTACAAGTGAGAGTAGAACTCTTCATATGAATTCCATACATACAAATCTCCTTTTCTATCTTCTCTCTTCTTCTCCCTTCTTCCTCATCTTACATACAAAACCTAGATCCACATAAATATAAACACCTAATCTTAATTCCAACTCCATATCCAGCTATATTTTAGAGCACCAACCTGGATCCGAATTGAGATGCCATGTAGGATTGAATATATGTCGGATCTAGAATTGGATATATGTCAAATTAGGTCAATATCATCATCATTGTCAAAGCCCTTTCCCAACTATTTAGGTCACTTGTTCAGCCTTTTTCACCCCTTTTGACCATCTGGCTCCAACTCCACATGCTCTGTGCTAGAAGTATTATGACAAAAATACAAGATGTGTGATCAAGATGGAAGACCCTGAGGGCTTCATTGTGTCATAGTCTCAATACTTCTTTTATCCCGTTGATTCCGAAGAAGAGAGGAGCTTCTATGTTGAAAGACTCGCCCCATCAGCCTCCTTTTTACAAGTTGTTGTCGAAGGTTCTCGCGATAAGAATGAAATCATGGAAAGTATCATCTCCCCTTTGCAAAACGCTTTTGTGAAGTGCCAACAAATGCTAGATAGCTCCCTCATAGCCAATGAGTGTATTGATCACTAGAAAAAAGATAAATTGTCCGGTTTGGTTTGTCACAATAATATAGAGAAGGCATATGACCACGTCAACTGGGAATTTCTAGATTAGGTTCTTGATCAGATGGACTTTGGTCAGAAATAGCATTTCTCAATCCGGGAGTGCATATCTATTGTGTCCTATTCGATCTTGGTCAATGGACCTTCAATGGGGTGGGACCCAAGGGCTGAGACAAGGAGATCCCCTCCCCTTTTTTCTATTCAACATAATCATGAAGGTCCTAGGTGACTAAAGCGGAGGATTCGGAGGTGGTGTAAGGCCATCAAATTGCTCCTAATGGGCTAATGGTCGCTCTCCTTCAGTTTGCCGACGATTCCCTCTTCTTTCTCCAGCCCCAGGTGGATCAAGTTGCAAACCTTCGTTGTCTTCTCCTCATGTTAGAGGCTCTTTCAAGACTTATGGTTAATTTGCCGAAAAAGAAAAATGAAGGGTATAGAGCATGTCCCCAACCAGCCACAGCTTGCATTGATTATTGGATGTCTGTTAGCAGATCTCCCATCCACCTACCTTGGCCTTCCTCTTGGAGGTAACTATAGGGCTATTTCTATCTGGGATTCGATGATTAAGAGAGTTGACCAAAGGTTGGCTGGCTATAAAGGAAAATATCTATCAAAAGCAAGAAAGCTCACACTCCTTTAAAGTGTATTAGCCAATCTGCCGGTGTACTACCTCTCTCTTTTTCGGGCTCCCCCTCTAGTCCTTTAGAAATTAAAGAACCTCTATAGAAATTCCTCTAGCCCACAGAAGATGGTGAAAGAAGATTCCACCTCGTGAGCTAGAAAAAGGTGTATAAGCCTATTTAAAGGCACCCTAGACATGAATTAAAGATGAAAAATATCTATTTTCTTAGCATTGTAAGCCTATCACACTGATTTAATTCATGTCAAGGGGTGCCCTTAAATAGGCTTACAATGCAAAGAAAATAGATACTTCCCTAATTTAGCAACTTCTAAATTCTTAAACTTGGGACTCAAGTATTTCCTAAAACTAAACTACTAATAACTTGACTTTCTAAAAACAATTAAAAAACTTCTAATAAGAACTTTCATTTCAAAAAGACTTCTAAATAACACACTTACCTATATTTTATACACTAAAACTTAAGACTTTCTAAAACACAACCTTCTAAAACCACTATTCCTGTCACTCACAGAGACCCCTTTAGTAATTTGGTTATAACTTTCCTAAATCACCTCAGATTTACGCAATCTTGGTCTCATTAGAAAGGAAACTGAATAACCTCTCTAATAACACCAAAATCATGCCAAAAAGGCAAGAATTGACCTTTAAAAACTTTGGTTAAAAATTAATTTCAGGATTAGCCTAAAATCCTAAACTAATCTTACCTTTTAAGCCATATTACAAAAACAACCCAATAACTAAAAATCCAAATTAACCCATGGCACTATTAGCCTTATTACAAAATTGTCCTTAGACCTAAACAACTCTAATTAAACCCACATAACACTCTACTTTGAATTTGGCCCTCTTATGTGGGAGCACATACAAGAGTCTCTTCTTGTTGTCCACATCATGGTCCCTCAATTCCTAGGACTTCTTCTCAGTCTATTCCATGCACAAGATCCCTGCTCCAGTGAATTTGCACCTTCGGCCTACCATCTTTCATATGGCAATCTGTGTTGCCATCCAAATGCCGCTTTCACTTGTGGCTGGTCTACCTTGGAAAAGTTCTAACTCTGGACAACCTGGCCAAAAAAGTAGTGTATATCGCAAACCAATGTTGCCTTTGTTATGAGGAGGAGTCGGTCTCTCACCTCTTCTTGCATTGTCCTGTAGTGTTTCGTGTGTGGGGTTCCTTCCTTCTCCAATTCAATCGGGCTTGATTACAACCTATCCCCCCGTGGTCATGTGCTATGGAAGTGTGTCCCTCATGTTCTTTGCTGGATGATTTGGACCGAAAGAAATGCAAGAATATTCAAGGACAAAACCTCTCCCGCTAATAAGATGGTGAAAAGAGTGTTGGGCCTTCTCTTCTCTTGGGTGTCAAACACCCCCCTTTTCTCGGGTTGTAAACTTTCTGATCATTTTTTTAGTTGGGATGCCCAGGTTTTCCAGTAGTAGCCGGCGGGCCCCTGTTCCTTGTATTGCTCTCCTTTTCTTTTAATAAATCCTTTACCTTACCAATCAAAAAAAAAAAAAGATTCAAGACCCAGCATCCAACACCATGTAAACCAGGTCACTAGTTGCTCAGGCGGGGCATCGTGCACAATAATCCTAGGTGATGGAATCAGATGGGCAAAAGAGAATTTAAGAGGAATGTGAGTATCATAATGGTTTCTCTAAATGGCCCACAGAGTAATTGTAATAAGAGAGGCTTTTCACAAATAGTATAACAGAATTTAGCAATTTCAAAACGTGAAATGACGACTCTAGTTGGGTAACACTGATAAACAATATATAGTACTACAGCTGACCAATAAGTACCTCAAAATTTATATCAAAAATAATAATAATAAGCCTCAAAACCAAACCAAATGCAGCCACATAATCATATAGCTTAAACCAGATTTATCCTTTAGAGATTAGCTAAAGCTCATCCTGGATGCCTGCCCCGGTTCCTAGCAAAGAAAGAAAAAGTTTATTTGAAACTCTTTGTATTTATAATTGGTTTATTTGGAAGAGTAGAAATAAAATTAGTTTTAAAGGTACGATATTCGATATTGTGTATGCTAAATCTTGTGCAAGAAGGTTGGTCAGCATGATCACAAAAAATAAATAAATAAATAATTGTTGGAAATAGAGCTTCAAAGGATAGAGTCAAATGGGACCCAATCAATGAGACAGCGTCCCATCTTTTTGAACTTTTCTGAAGTTGGGTTTGATCAAAATCAACTTCGATGGTGCTTTCTAGTGCAGGAACAAAGGGCAGAGGCTGGTGCAGCCTTGAGAGATGAAAGAGGCATCATTCTAGTTGCAAGAGCAGAGTGGATGGTGAGCGTGTCTGCCATTTTGGCTGAATCACAGGTAGCGGTGCTTCCATGCTTGGGGTGCAGCTGGCTTCTGCCTTGGGAGTCTCAACTTATTTTGGAGGGTGATTCCTCTAGCATCATTTAGATCCTTCAAAACTCAGATAATCCAGTCCAATGGGAGATCTAAAATACAATACCTGAACATAGAGTGTTGTGACTGCTTTCGATAATGTGATTTAGGTGGATTAGCAGCTTGGTAAATGAAACGGCCCATGTATTAGCCAACAGATTTCCCATGTATTACCCTTGGTGGCTATCAAGGGTGATTCAGGAAGATGTTTCTTCTCCCCTTCATTATGTGGAGACTATTCTCAAAAATGCAAGAGAGAGAGAGAGAGGAAGAAGAAGAAAGATACCTTTTGAAGAGCAATGGGAATTGCTGGGCCTTTTGCTTTTGCGAAACCCACAACTCCATGATAGTTCCCACAGGCTAACATAGCAGTGTACTTAACTACTTGGCCACCCTAAAACATACAGATAAAAATACAAAACAATTTCAAAAATAATTAATCTAAATCTGAGGGAAAAAAAAATGAACAGGAGATAACGGTACCTTTGTAACTTTACATGTTCGATTAACATCAATTAGCTTGACATCAAAACCCTGCCATTATTAGAGAAATAAAGTCATATGGTGAACAGAAAAATCTCATATACAACAAGAAAATGGCAAGATAATAAACCATAACATAGAGGTTCCAGAATACGATGACAGTAAGTTCACGTAAGAGGTTTCACACAGACCAACCAATATGAAGCAGACATGAAAAAAGAGCAGTTATGAAAATGTGTGATATCTGTCCAAAGAAAATCAGCATCATGATATCTGGATAAGCCCATTTCTTGCATACAGCTTATGATATTTCAAACCTAAAAGTGTAGAATTTCAGCTTCTTCTTATTTTCTTCTATTTTCCTTTTTTTCTTTAGATACGCAGGCAAATTGCACTAGTTTCAATCTCTTGCTCAGCCATGGAATAGATCCATCAAGCTATTGAAAGAATTGGCAAGGTAGCATAAGCTCATGGATCTGGTGCTCCAATTGGAACTAGGTGGACCAGCCCAAGGTTTATTCCAGGCAGCCCGGAGGAAGCTGAACATATGGCAGTGCTATGGAAGCATGCTGGATGAGCCAATAAGTGAGGGTCTCTTTAGTGCCACCCAATTTCCAGGAGTACCAGTTCAAACAGCTTCTACTTTGTTGTGAAGAGCTGATAGCAACCCGACTCCACATTTTCTCACAGACCTCTCTCCCAGTCTTCAAAGAAGAGGTGAATACTTATTTTTCTCCTGAGACTGATAATATTTCCTTCAACAATAAAAGCATCAAAAATAGTGTTTCATATTCTTAGTGGCTTAAAGAACAGCAGAGAGTTAATGATGGGACCATTAACCAGAAGCTGGCGTTTCCACCTCATTTACCTGATTGACTTTACTGATTCAATTGCTACTTTGCTATTGTAAGGCAAATAGTGTTTTCTAGCTGCTGACTCCCAGAGTCCTGTGGTGATGATTCTATTGGAGAGGAGATGTCTCTCACATGAGGAAGCGCTTTTAATCGTCTGAATTGGTTTCAGAGGGGATTCATGGCCATAAACCTGGGGTATGAGTGTGACCTGGATTCCAATCCAACGTAATATTAAAAGAGAAAATCCCCAAACTTAGGGGCTCCTTATTACATCAAAATCCTTTCTCAGATTCACGTATCACTAATTCGGTCAAATGTACATTGAGTATAACCTTAAATGAAAATTCATGCAAGAGAAATAATAGAGGCATGGTAGAATAATCCCTCACTTACTTTCCTGTATAGAGGTCTTCTTTTCTTCTCTGTCAAAGAATTTCGCTCCTCTGCAAGATCCCTAATCTCCTCCTCTAGAACCTTACCTTTCTTTCCAAATGTATGATCCAACTCTGCTAGCTTCTCTTCAAGTTTCTTATCAATGGCATTAAGCTTCTCCAACAGTATATCATCTCTATCTCTTATATCGCTGAAGTCTTCATCATCGTCATCCTCCATTCCAACCCCTTGAATAATCTGCTTTTCTTTTTCGAATCCAGCATGTTCTAGGAGATCATCGGAGGGCCCTAATTGCTCATGCTGAATGACCCCATAATTCGCAGGATTATTAGGATCATAGGCCTCCTTCCATTCCAACAGCCTCACTGCTCTATTTAGTTTATGAAGAAGAATGAATCTATCTTTGCCAGTGGCCTCTTTCAGTCGGTTCATTAGCTCACCAATAACCCTGTATTCTAATGGAAGTTTCAGATGCTTTTGCTCAAATTTGTCAATTTTATTCATCCATTTGAATGCATCATCAAGTGTGTCTGTCAGGAAAAGTCAGAAGGAAAGATAAAAATGTGCATTTTTTCCATTAAAATCACAAATCCCAACCGGAGAAATCAAACCAAAATTAACCCAAGAATTTATAAAAAAAATATATATATATATATATAGAGATGAAGAAAGGGTGAACAAAGAAAAAAATATTAAACCCATTACCCGCCTCAGTGAAGTTCTTGAGCAGTTCTTCATGCCTTTTGAATTTCCTCTCGAACTCGTCCACTCGTTTCTTCACTGCATCAGGAGAGAACCTCTCATCGTCTTCACTCTCTGAATCTGTGGGTTCCTCATACATATTAAGGTCTCCAGTATCCTTCAACTTCTCCTTCTCGAGCTTCTCAATCAGAGGCCCGACACCCATGTAATCCTCTTCTTCCTCATCTTCATCCCCGATTTCTACACCAGCCCTTTTCTTCGCTTCTCTCTCCCTTTGCTTCTCCCTCTCGACTTCAGCCAGAAGCTCTTGAACCGTTCTCGCCGATGAGAAAAAACGATGATCCAACAAAGAGCATCCCAGATAGAAATTCGAAATGGGTCTCTGCAAATAAGAAATTTCGGCAGAAAATTTGGGATATGGAGAGATTTTACCGGGGAGATTGGGCGGAGATTTAATGGGTCTTTTGAGAGCTTGGCCGAGGAGGAAACGAGAAAAAGCTCCTCGTGATTTGGTTAAAATTGCAGCCATTGTAGTCCCAGAGATCCACAGATAGAGTTTTAAGCCATAATATAGAATATAGAAGCAAGCAGTAAACTAATGCGAATCAAAGAGGTATCAAACAACCAAAGACCAGACTACTCGGACTACTGGTATTGAAGGAGCTTGTTACCCTTTTAAAGCAGCGCTCCATCCCTTGTTTCGCCCACCGTCAAAGGTCGTACCCAGAGCCAAGTTAATCTAATCACCCTGTAGAAATGGCTTTAGCGGTTTGACGGAACGGAACGATCCCAAAATTCCTTTAAACCCTAAACCTTTTTTCTGTTTTTTTTTAAAACGCTTGTTTGGTCCCTGGCTCTCTGCAGCATGTTTTTTAGGAAAGGATGTTCTGTCCAGGATTTAGAGTCCAGGATGGTGCCCAGGACACCATGGGCCGTCATATGGAATAAAATGGGTGGGTGATGCATTTTTCGAATATGCATTTTATGCTATATGATGGCCACGGGTGTCTGAGACACCATCCTAGACAAAATCATGGACAGAACATACTTACCGTTTTTCGAAATAAAATGGGACACGGACCAGGGACTGTTAGGGTGTAAACGGCTGGGTCATAGTAGGCCTAGGCCAAGCCCGCTATGGTAATCACGTTCTCGGGCTAGGCTTGGGCTCAATTTTTTTTTGATAACAGTAGGCCCAAGTCTGGTCCTAATTATTTTAGGGAGCTTCTAATGCCACCACCGTTTTTTCTAAGTCCACCTCACTTTAAAAAATTTATTTTTGTCCTTGTATGCCCCTCCCTTAATCCCTCCCTCCCACACCTCTAGCGCCACCCCGGCAGTTGCAATGCACCCTCCAACACCCCATCCTCCTCCTCTCTTTCTCCCTCTCTTTCTCTCCCTTCCCTCTCTCTCTCCCGCACTCCCCTCTCTATTTCTCCCTCTTCCTCTCTCTCTCCCTCTCTCTTGCACGTCTCTCTC
>JAOXJP010000008.1:9479313-9511753 GCA_025762735.1 Platanus orientalis | reverse complement strand
CTAATAAGAACAGTGAGAGGGGGGGGGGGGGGGGGAGGGGGTTGTGTGTGTATAGGGATAAGCGCAATCAAACATATTTATATTATATATGTGTATGTATGTCGTATACATTTAGTTAGATGTTTGGGTTTAATTGGAAGAGATGAAGGGGAGAGAGAAAGAGAAAGGTTTTCCAATCGGGAAATGAAAGGGTAAATAAATAAGGATGGAGGGTAAGGCTGCTAAAAGAAAGCTGAAGGTTAAGCAATACGAATTACCTGAGGAAGCTGCAGGCTTGTCAGTGGTCTTAACAGTCCGATACATCTGCAAAGACAAAGGCAAAAACAATGACAAGAAAAAAGAGAAGGGAGAGAGGAAAGGGAAATATATATATATATATATATAAGGAAAAAAAAGGGGGGGAGCCCTCGTTTCTATAAAAAAAAAAAAAAAAAAGAGAGTAAATAATAACAGCCATTCTTCAAAAATCTAACCGGTTGATTCTCTTCTCTCTCTCTCTCGCTCTATTTTTCTATTTCTTTCTGGGGGTTTCATTAAAAACGAGGATAATTTTGGTAAGGTGAGTAATGACTTGATTATTGAGAAATGATTCTACTTTATCATTCCTGTTCACTCACTCGTTCTCAACTCTCTCTCTCTCTCAAAGGAGAAGCTGCCCTGTCTCAGAAAATCGGACTCATCTATTCATTCACTGCATTTATGGGCGACTGAGCCGAAGGGATAGATGAAGATCGGAACGAGAGAGAGAGAGAGAGAGAGAGAGAGAGAGAGAGAGAGAGAGAGAGAAAGAGAGAGGAGAAGAAGCAGAAGAAGAAAAATATATTTTTTAAGCCGTACCTGTAAATGGCTCTTAACATGAGCTAGTGTGAGATCTTTGACATCCATGAGCTCAAGAACAGACTTCGGAGTGGCCCCTAAAAACCAACAACCATGTAAGGCTAAAAATCAAAACAAAAATACAAAGCAGGAGAAAAAAAAACACAGAAGAAGATCTAATTTATTAATGTAAATAGACAAAACAAATAAAGTAAAAGAGTAGAGATGGTTTTACTTTCATGGCCGCCAAGGAGCTCCACGGCGTGAACAAAGCGAGCATGGAGAGTGCTTGTCCAACGCATACGCGGCGCCCTCATACTCCTCTTAGCTGGGAACTTGGGAATGTATCTGGATCTCATCATCCCATGAGAACCCTCTGAAGCCCCCATGCCGTACTGCTGCTGCTGCTGGTGTTGGTGATAATTGTAGTTGTAATGGGATTTGAGTGAATCGGATGACAGCCCATTAAATCTTGTTGCAGCTGCTGCTATACGATTTGAGTTTAACATTGTCATTGCATCCAAACCTCCTCCTCCTCTTAGGAAAGGCGACGTAGAAGTAGGAGAAGCAGAAATACATGAAGAGGAGGAGGAGGGATAAGACATTTGGTAGAAACACGTCTTTGAAGGATCCTTGTCTCTTGAATGCTCTAGAGGCATGAGGGGGAGTGAACGATTCTGATGATAGATTGGAATCCCTTTTATTGGCCTCAATCCATCTGAGACATCGAGGAGTGAGACCCCATGGCTTATGTGATTTAGTCTGTTGTTGTTGGGATGGTGAAGATGCTGATGATATGGTTGTTCATCATGATGGACTTCATCTTCATCACCTCGCCTTATGAAGTTTCTCCTCCAACGGCTCTCAGCTTCCAACATATTCCTTGGGTTCGCTAGCGAGAGCTCGGTGTTAGCCTGAGAGTCGCTTGTCAGGAAGCTGTCGCTGTTGGATCTGAGACCTTCACGTCCACGCCAAAGATCCACTCCTGTCTCCTCGTTTCTGCTATTGCGAATCGATGAAGGGGCTCTGTCAGGGGGGCTGATGTGCAAGGAAAGATCTGGGGCCGGCATCGAAGAGGGTTCAATGAACATATTTCTTCAGAGGGGAATTTCGCTCGGTATAAAACGAAATTGTGGATATATATAGTCCTGTCCAAGGAGAACCCACCTCGTCTTCAACTGAATTGAATATCAAGAACCCGGAAACAGCTTTAAATTTTTTTAAGTGGGTCTTGTTCCATACCTTCTGCTTGGAGTGGTGAGATAGAAGGACAGAAGAGTGAGGAAGGAACACCTTGATATGCTCAAACGATTGAAGAGGGAGTCTAGAAGAGGGTCTTAATTAAGGAAAGGACTCTTCTCTCTTCCTCAACAAACAAACATGCTTGAGAGGAAGAGAGTAAGAAAGGAAGAGAGAAAGAGAGATGGATAGAGAATAGGTAGATGGATATGTATATTATTACGCAATGGAAGAAGAATTAGAAATAATAGAATGGGATGGTGGATAGGAGAGAGAATTGGGTCTGCGCTCCTCAAGAGTATATCTCGGAAAATGACACTCGAACTACGCCTCTCTGTCTCTCTCTTTCTCTCTCAAACACGCAAAGCAGCAAAAATGGGCACTTCAACCTCCTTCCCCGGAGACGACGGGTTAAAAAATATAAGAGAGAGAAAGAAAGTCTCATGTGTGATTCCTTCTCCCCCACCCTCTTCGCTTCTATTCCTCTCTCTCTCTCTCTCTAATTTTACTCTTCAATCTTCTTTACACAACTAGGTGACTTCCAGGCTTAAATGGGTTTTGTAAAATATCGCCGGTTTTTTCATATTTTCATGAGATATTGAGATAAAATATGGGCCCATTGACCTCAATGTCCCCAAAGGGTTGTTTGTTTGCTTTCATATTGTTATCATCGTAAACCCTAATTCCACTTGCCTTCTAATTCCTTTAATCTCCAAAGTATTCCCTTCTAATCTTTCTTTCAACAACCTTGTCTAGCATCCATTCATGGGTTTATTATTAAGTCTTCCACCCACATGACCCTCTACCGCTCCCAATGACCCCCCAACATGAATAGATTTCAAAACCCTAGGTTGAATCAAGATAAAATTACATGGAACCCTTTTCTTCTTCTTGGGAAGTACCCCCTTTCCTTTAATGCTTTCACCCCAGTTAATAAACCTGCTGGAGGGTGGTGCAACCCTCTTGGGTCTCTACAACACGGATGATTGAAGATTCCACTCTCTTCTCCATTTCTCCAAACTCTAGACAAACTTATGTACGGAGAAAACATGGGATATTAAAAATAATGTGCTTCTCAATCTAAAATGTTGTTTTAGACACAAATTAAGATCCCCCCCTCCCTCTCCTTCATTGATCCTTCACCATCCCACTGTTCCCCTTTAATTGGACCGTTTGATTGATAACATTGTCCTACTACTAGGTAGTACCCCACAGTTACATGTGTGCAAATATTGTGCCATTTTCTTTCTACTACTGTACTATTCATCATACATGTATAGGATGTGTATATTCTTATTAACCTCAACCATTGATTTAGTGGGTCCTATTATATGATTTTAAAATAATATAAAAATTAGTCTAATCGGTTGATTACAAACATTAAATAGATATTGAGGTACACTAACCTCGCCAAGTCGACCTTGTATTGTTAGTGTTCCCTTGGTCAATGGCTGTTGACAACTAGAAGTTTGACTTCATGTAAGCTGACTCACGAAATACTGTATATGCATATATCACAGGATTAAGATCATATTGTTAGGATTAGTTCAAAGAGGTATTTGCACATTGCCCAAAAGATCGATGGTCTACAATAGTGTACGTTTTCAAACTCAGAGCTTTA
Source organism: Platanus orientalis (assembly GCA_025762735.1). Lineage (NCBI taxonomy): Eukaryota > Viridiplantae > Streptophyta > Magnoliopsida > Proteales > Platanaceae > Platanus > Platanus orientalis. The sequence continues at coordinate 9,508,077 of JAOXJP010000008.1, read as the reverse complement.
CTGACTCAATTTTCAGCTGGTTTGAGTAAGTTGCCGTGTGGGAAGAGTTGACTCAGAGTTAATTCTGAGTAAAATTTGAAAAATATTATAACATAACTTGAATCTAAGTTATGGAGTGAATCAACTCAGCTGAACTTTTCAATAACATAAATGAAATCACTGTGAGAAAAAAAAAAAAAAAAAGCCAATAGAGAAGGGGAATGGTTATTGGTCAATCGAGTCAGGAATCCAGCTGATCCAGTGGATTTACTGTTCCCCTAGTTGACACGCTGGGTTGTGTACCATAGGAATATACACCACTTGTACGGTATAGACTCTTCTATTTTTATTTCTTTTTTGCTTTTATTCTATTGGAAGACCTATAAAACATACCCGTATTAATGATAAGTATAATATCAGTGGGATTATCCTGTTGATTAATTGTTTATTCTAGCATGGACTCCATACATGTGGCACACATGCTCAATAACCTAAATTTAAAGTCACATCTTGCCATGTTCACATTTTAGCAAATCTTGACCGTATGAATAGTTCCACTTTTCCCATTGAAGTAGATGATTAGGACCTTGTGCAAATCAGGTTATCAAGGGTCCATTTGGGAACCTTCCAAAGAATGCATTCTATCCATTTTTAGTTCCAAAAAATTTAAAAAAACATGAGAAAATGATGTTTGGATACATGGAATGCATTCTCAGGCTCTTTTGGCATGTAATCTTGATTCTTGTAATTGCAATCTATATCTAAAACCAACATATTGTAATTAGGATGATCATAGATCATATTGCAGCAGTCGTTTGGCTATGTTATTTTGAGAACACGATCTATGGATTAAAATGAAAACATTGCATTTAGTACATGATCTGAAGATTGTAAACTTAGTTATTATATACTTAACATAAATCTAATATGAAATACATGAAAAATCAAACAACCAAGTTGTATGGGTATTGTTTATACGAACGTCGTGAAAAAGTATATGACAATCCTTTTTAAGGCGTTCATGGGAGTGCCACTAATTGTTTTCTTTGTTTTTCATTCATTTTTCATCTATTAGGTAGGGGTGGCAATGTTTGACACGACCGTGAACCTGACACAACACAAACCTGATCCGCAAACAAAAGTTACCCCATAATCCACAAACCCAACACGATAATGAACATCATGTGACACGTGGAAGCTAATAGCGATCCCATGCCAAACCCATGCTCTGTCGAGAAAATCCTAACAGATATAGTCTAGGTTAATTCAAGTACTATGTTTTCAAATCAAGCATAATAGAATCCCAAAAATACACACTGACATTCGGAAGAACTTAGGCAAATTAGTAACATACTCAGCTTCAAGAGCATCAATACTAAAACAAGATCTCATGCGAGTCAATATGGCACATACAGGAAGACCAACAGTTTACACTTTCAACATCACAACCGAACCAAAAGAGATATACCATATCTATATATACCCATACAAGAACCTTTGTTCTGTAAAGTTTTAGTAAACAATATTCAAGTACCATTAGACTCTTGCAACGTCTGTGATTTCTATCTATACTATAGTAGATTTATATGATCTCAACACAATCTACACATTTACTTTAATCAGATTATGGTGTGAAGAAATCAAAACCACCACTGAATATTGGTAGATTTGAACCACCACCTCTTCAGATATATTGGAGGTAATATCTATTTGATTTTTTCTCAAGTGTTTCACCAAATTAATTTAAAGATCCAAAACTAGGTTAAACATACCGGGTTTGTTTCAACGAAATTGGGTTAAATGTACCAGGTTTATTTTAACGAAACTGGGTAAAACATTTTCTTTTTATGATTTTTTGATCTCAAAACACCAGTAGAATTTCAATGGTGATCTCAAAACACCACTTCCTAGTCAACATGATACTCACCACAAAATCCACACAAAAAAATCCCCTGTATCCATCTTAGAAAAAACCTGCAACTTTTTGGTGTTTTGTTGAAGAGTTAATCATTTCTCTCCCTATCCATGATTTGTGAGGAAGATGGTTGCTTGAGGAGGACGATTCTCTCCATCGGTTGAAGAAGATTGTTGATTGAGTGAGAACACCTGAGAGGATGAGAGAAACCCTTGCTGGAAGATTAGATACCTATTGAAGAAGATAAGAAAATAACGGGTTGATTGTTCGTTTTATGTTTATTTGTAAAATTACTAAAATATCCTTAATCATAACACGTGATTTTAAAACCTTAGCTCCTTTTCTCTCTTCTATCACAATCAATGGATTTTTGGATCCAGCGTTTGAAGGCGATCGTAAATGATGCAAAACACGAACTAGATCTACCGATTTTGTTTAAGATCGCATACCAAAGACATCTAATAACATTTCCGATCACAATCCGACATTAGATCGTGATCGGTGATTGCATGCCAAAAACACCCTTAGAATGGCTCCAAATTTCACATTCTGAGAACATTTTTTGGCACTAAAAATAGTAGTGCCAAAAAAAAAAAAAGAATGAATTCTGTGTTCTTGAGCACGAGACTTGATGAGCAAACTTATAACATTGACTCCTAATATTCATATCAAAGGAAAAGCTTCAAATGAGAAGAGTATATGAATAATAATCTTGTTGAAATAGAAATTTGTGAATAAAAGTGAATTTACCAAAATACCCTTAACACGCGAATTTACCAAAATATCCCATTTTCTCTATTTTTTATAGATAGATTTTGGTGACTATGTTGAGATTGATCTATATGATAATTACACATTTTTTTTTTTTTATAGATTATTGGTTTCACATCTTCAACAATATGCAAAATTGTTGTATCAATCTAGAAAAAATGAATTTTTTGCATGTCATTGCCAAGCAACATCCTGCTTCAGAATATATAAAAAATGGATTCTAGATTAAATGTTACCAAACGTTTATCTAGTTAAGGAATGACTCCAAAAAAATGAAGAATCTCTAGAATCTACTTTCTAAATTCTGGAAGAGAATCAGAGAATGATTCTCAAACGGGGCCTAATTTCATGCTGAAAATTTCATATTCGATGAACATTTTGATGTTTGATTTTTGGCCATATTCCAAGGGCTATGCATATATATACACAAATACACTACAATGTATGTACGTCCTTTCATCAATAAAAATATTTAAAAAAAAATGTAGTTGTTACACATGAAGCATGACAAACTTAAAATAAAAAGAGAAAAAGCTCGTTTTCCAAGCTCTGTGTAACCTTTGAAAACATATGATATACTAACCGACCTTTTATCACCTGACCTCTATGCATCGCATTAATGAGATGAGATGTACAAATTCCACCTATCTTGCAATTCAAGGAGGAGATGAATACGCTTCTTAAAGATTAATCTAAGCAACTATATCACATGATCGATACCATTCACCTTTCATTGAATAAAATCACTCAAAACCATCTCTATTGTTAATTGAATTCTCTTTAAGTCATTGATGGCATCTCCATCTTGGCCAAGTATCTCAATGATTTGTTTCGTACTAGTACTATATATTTGCAAAAGGTTGCTTTAATTTGAGTGATTTCAATTTGATCATTCCCAAATCCATGGATATTAGGTTCATGATTTGGATTGTAGGATTGTATCTTAAATCATCCAAACGATCTGACTCATCCCAAAAATCGTAAGGTTGCAGGATTGCATTTAGGATTGTAGATATTGCGTAGGTCATGGTGATCTTGATCAATCATTCATATTGTGTTGCTAGGCTTTTTTTTTCTTCATTGTGTTAATGAAACTAATGTTTGGGCCTTTAAGCCTAAGTTAATAAAAAAACCACTTTTGTAAACCTGCAAGCCCTTTTGCCCCTACCAATTTTTTTCTTCTTCTTTACAATAAAAAAACCATAGCCCCAAATCCTTCGAGACTTCTACTAGTAGTGGTGGTTGATTAGTTGGTGCAATGAGAATGTTGAGCTTGAAACATTGAGCCTAATGGAAAGGGATGGAAACATGAATTATGTAGTATGAATTTGCTTAGTTAACTTAATCTCTTTTGTTATTGTGGTGTTGAAACTTTGAAAACATTGCAATTTGGTACTTGATAGCTAACTAATTAACTTTTAGGTAATTTTTTTTTTTGAAAAATGTATAATATATATATTTTTTCTTAGTTAGTAGAGATGTAGAGTATAGAAATTGTACTAAGTAAAATTATCCATTTTCTTTTAATTATTTTAATGATTCTTTAACATATGTCATTATTACTGATGGTTTTCCTCTTTAATGGAAAGTAGGATCTTATGATCCTCAATCTGATCCTACGATCCATTCCATGAGGCCCCCCCATCAATCCTACATAGGATCTCGATTTTAACAACCTTGCCCAAATATGCTTTTATGGGGTCATCTAGAAACGATTTACATATGTTATTTGGAAATTGTATGATTTGATTTCATAATATCCTTATCATTTATATGAAAGTCAATAGTTGGGAGAGATTGTAATTAGGGCCATCAGCAAATATGGATGCATCTATATCTGATTTGTTTTAACTATTCAATTCGTTTAATAAATATTTGACTAGAAATGAACTATATATATATATATATATATATATATATATATATATATTGTAAGGGTACCTTAGTAAATATTTAAGACTTAAGGTGTCGTTTTATAATAAAAATTTAAAAATATAAAAGTAAAAGAAAAGGTAAATAAAATCCTAAAGTTCTTGATCGTCATTTGAATATGAAGAGAGGATAGAGAGTGAGCTAGGGAAGTGGAGCAGTCACTAACAAGGGAAGGGAGCGGCCTCCAGCAGTGTCAAGCTTTTTACTCCTTCTCGTTCTTATTCTCAAAGGAGAGGTCCAACATCCAACAACGGCAACAGGACAGGCGGACCGACAATGATAGGTAATTTTTTTTTTAGTCTTTCTCTTTGTTCTTAGTTTCTTCCTCTTCTTCCTTATTCTCCTCCTCCCCCTCCTCCTCCTTCTTCCCCAACTGATTCTCCCCTTCTTCTCCTAGTTGATTAGGCCTCAGTTCTTTAAATGATTTTTTTTTTAAAATTTCTCCAATCAATGAAATACTGATGGTGCTATTTAATCAAAGAGGGAGAAGAACTTTTTTTATTCCTGCTTTTGGTTTCTTCGATAGGCGACAAAAGGTAGATGGTGAGTTTTTTTATAACTATTATTTTTAAAGCATGTTTGATATCTAGATTTGCATCTGACATTCGATCTGGTTAAATGAATTTGAATGCAAATTCACTTTTTAAGCATTTGTTGAATATTGGATACGAATTCGGATGGAGGCTTAACTTAAATGAATCAAATGCAGATATAAACACATAAACTTCCAATTCGCTCTATTTTATGGCCCTAATTGTATTGTGGATTTTATTTATGGAAAAATGACAGTTTATCTAGTCAACATTTTAAGAAACTATTTGATGTTAAGTAACTAGCTTATAGTTTTTTTTTTAGTGGTTATGCAATTTGGTGATAAGAAAACGGATAGAGTATGAGGGACAATATTGTACCCATTAATGATGTGGAACATAGCCCTATTAGTAGTAGTAATAATAATAATAATGTAATTTATTTTCAAAAATTGAAAATTGATTGATGTTTATTGCTTTGCAGACTAGAAATAGTTTGACACATTGGCATGCTAATATTGCAAACTAGCCAACCAAGAGAACTGCTCTTTCTCTCCCTACCAAAAAGATCATAACCCACAATTACTGTGATTAAAATGAAATATTAACTAAAAAGCCTATAGATAGAGATTATTATATAACATATTGTAATTATATAAAATATAATATGGTATCTAAATAAAACAAATCTAAACAACACTGACCCCACTTCAGTTTGGTTTAGACTAGTTTAGCTAAATGAGTTGGGCTTGGCTCACATGACTAAAAGTTGAGTTCAGGTTAATTGTTGTGAGCGGCTAACTTCAGTGCCCTATGTGTGTGTGCATGTCTTTTTATTTATTTATTTATTTAACTCTTGTTTTTAATGAAGATATCCAAATTATTCTCATGGTGATGAAGCATTGCTGTAATATGTTTATGATAATTCATAATTGAATCTTATATTAGTGAGGTGTAAGTGAGTTTCATATAATAAATTTATTATATTTATTGAGTTTTAATATTTCGTAACCCCCATATGTTAGGCAGCCCAATGTTTAGTAGGCATGGAGTTTCCTCTTGAAGTAGAACACACATAAACAAAAAGGAGGTTATCTACATGGTGTTTACACACATGCAATAAGAGAGAGGACTACCTTCTAGAATATGAGAGAGAGCAGTCCCTCAATTTAATCTTGTTTCATTCTCTCGATTCTATTATTTTCTTAAGATTTTGGTGACATTGGAGCATCACATGACACACTAGATCTTCACATCCAAGTGTCCCATGATACTTCTAATGATATGACAAAACAAGACACCAAGTTGGCAAAATTTTACAACAGTCTTAGTCAACAGTTTTGGGGTAAATTTTGAAGTAAAACTTACCAACTCCATATGAATTAGACTTCATTCCAACACCATTAGAAAAGGTCTATGAGTCTAGTTTCTATTTCATTAAACGGTGTGTTATTTGGAGTTCTCTAGAGGACGTTACAGACATTTTTGTATAAGTTGTTTAAGTTTACTGTGGTCAACCTGAAGCTGTGAGTTTTGAGGTTTCTTATGACTTTTTCCATTCCAAAGTTTGTCTTTATGTTTATAATTAAATATATTTTGAGTCTATGATCAAGTTTCTTAGTTAGTTGAGCTTTGAAACTCTAATTTGATATTTTGGAAATGTAAGTAGTTGGGAGTCTTTACTCTTCTTTGAGGATTGTTGCCTAGGTCTATATAAACTCATGATTGTGTATGGATTGAAAGAGATATAATTTTGATATTTGAATAGAATAAGCCTTTTACTTTTAGAAAGAAGTTTTTTCTACAACTATAATCCATTTGGTGGATTTCCGGATTGATGATGAGTCTTTACTTTGTATTTCTTGTTGGTTTCCTTAGAGTGGTGATATATATATATATATATATATATCTCTTTAGTTACTTCCTTAAGTGGTGAGCATATCTATCTTTACTTTGAATTCCTTTGTATCCCTTTAGTGGATTTTTCGTGGGTGGTAAGCTTATCTATCTATGTAAGTGTGTTCTTAGTGGATCTTTTTTAGCAAACTTTGAATAGTACCTTTCGTGGAAACCTCTACTTGTCACACCCCAAAATATGTACACAAATCATAGTATAAATATGCATAATAGTAGTGTCCCAAATTCCGAAGTATGACATTGGGGTTGGATTGTCTTCTTCTTCTTTATTACTTATTATTATTATTTATCTTTTTCCTTATCCAATTTAAATATCCACAATTACCAATAAATATTGTAGTCGAATCTTAACAACAAATATAATATTCAATCTCAATTGCAGTAAATATAACCAAATGTAACCTACTAAACAATGCAGCAAATAATTTCACAATCTCCAACAATATCAAGTCCATAACTATCCAATTAAACATCATCAAAATAATCATCCATATCAGTCCACATAGTACCCATTTCTCATGAACTAGAAGTAACAAAATATACTAAACTGATAGTCCAAAGAAAAATCTTGTCTTAAGTACATGATTTTTGAAAATAAGGATAGCAAAAGACTAGGTTCTCTCACCTTCAAGAATCTCTTCTCAAGCCAAACCTGTAAAAAGGTACTCAAAAGAAACCTACATTTTGAAACGGTTTTAAAACATGGGTAAGCTATAAAGCCCATGAGAGAACATACAAAATGTCCTACAAAGTAAATTGAATCTTGTACAAGCATAACTCAATGACCAATCACAATATATAAAATATATATAAATCGAGACTAATCATAATAACCATCAAGTTTAATAAGAATACAATAAGCGAAAGTCAACTCAAACAAGTGATCATGACTGAGATGTGTAAACTACTAAATAATACAACGGAATAATTTCACAATTTCCAACAATATCAAGTCCATAACTGTCCAACTAAACATCATCAAAATAATCATCCATATCAGTCCACATAATACCCATGTCTCATCAACTAGAAGTAACAAAATATACTAAACTGATAGTCAAAAGAAGATTCTTATCATAAGTACATGATGTTCTGCAAACAAATGGAAAACAAGGATAGTAAAAGATTAGGTTCTCTTGTCTTTAAGAATCTCTTCTCAGGCTGAACCTATAAAAAGGTACTCAAAACAAACCTCTATTCTGAAATTATTTTAAAACATGGGTAAACTATAAAGCTCGTGAAAGAACATACAAAATATCCTACCGAGTAAATTGAATCATGCATGAATATAACTCAATGACTAATTGTAACATGTAAAACACATATATTGAGAGTAATCATAATAACCACAAGTCCAATAAGCATCCAATAAGCAAAAGTTAACTTAAACAAGTGATCACGACTAAGATGTGAAATGAATGACTCATAAACGCAAAATGCATGATATGTAATGTAAATGCTTACTTCAAAATACTTAACTATAAGTAGGTTTTGACACCTTTGGAATAGGCTACCTTAACCAATAGATTTCAAAATGAATGCATGATCGAAAGAAACTTAACAAGGTTTCTGAACTTGTATAATCCATAAAGGGTCTTCAAAACAAAACTCATCAAGTCAAAATTAAATCTAATTAGATAGGACCAAATCAAATCAATCAATTAACCCATGTAGGGTCTCCAAAATTAAATCACGTCAAATCGAAGCAATCAACCCATGTAAGGTCTCCAAAACCAAATCTCACCAAATCACATCAATCAACCTAGGTAGGGTCTCTGCTTGCCCGAAGGCCAACACTTATGGGGTCTCCGAATATGTATAGCCAGCAAAAAATTCCCTAGAGTATTAAGGGTGCTCACAGTACCATATACCTAAATGACAGGGTATGTAGCTCACAAAAATCCCCTACAGCATCAAGGGTGTAGCCCCTAAAAATCCCCTAGGGCATTAAGGTTTTAGCCCACAAAAGTGCCCTAGGGCATCAAGGGTGAAGCCCACCAAAATCCCCCAAGACATTAAGGGTTTAACTCACAAAAATCCCTTGAGGCATCAAGGGTTCAAAACCAAATCCATGTGTCCAAAACGATATGTCAAAACCAATACTAATATAGAGTAATATATTACCACATGAGGAATGCTAAGCAAAAGATGTTCATGCAGTCCAAACTCATTTGTGAAGTCACACTGTAATATCAAACTAATTTTCAAAGCCAAAAACAATGTAGGCTGATGTCCAAAACCAAAACAAATCAAAATAGTTAAAATTTAACATAGCATATGAATTTTAAAGTTCTAACATGAAACTTATAGGATCAAACACAAAATGTCATAATTATGCAAGGAGCATCATAAAGGCATTAATATAATCAACAAGGATGTGAATTTAATTAAGGAACATACTTCAGAACTTGTTAACTTAGGGAAATAAATTAAAGATCATCAACACAAGGAGTAGAGATCATACAAGTATGAAATTAAAGTCATAATCATATAATTATCATATAACTTCGATATTCCCATTGATTTCACAAGAGTCGAACTCCCATACTTCTAATTATAGAGAAAAGACTTGGAATTTGATGATTTCAGAATATTTGAGCATAGAAATGAATAAATCCATTATGAAACATGGCCCAATTGGAGTAAATCTAATAATCCACTCATAGGATCCAAATGTCCATATAATCAAGTGAAACTACCTGAGCAAATGATAGGAAAATGGAAGGAATACTCCAATAAGGTATGTAATTCATCAAAAACTTCATAGATCTATTGAATCAATGATGTAAAATTGAAATTTCCTATAATATGAGGACTAACAAAGAAGAAGATGACACAAAATCAAAGTAGAACAGTAAGTATGGAAATTCACTTATTTCTTCATAGATCTAATAATAAAGTGATAGAAAACTAAGATTTCATACAAAGATACAATGAATAAGATGATAGAAAACAAAGTAGCACATTAAGTATGTGGACTCACAATTCTTGATTCCTCTTGAATTAATCTCCAAGGTCTTATACAATCTCCTTCCCTTTCACTCCTTTCTTTGAAATTCATCCACCACAGATATCATAAGACACTTACATATCATAATTAATGGAACTTTTGAATGAATCTAACATGGGTTCTGATAAGTACTGAAAATTGCATTATTATCCTACATTTTTATGTAAATTTTGTATTTTCTCTTATAGGAACTCAATAAAATCTCAATTAGAGGTTAAAGCCATTACCAAAAGCAAATCCATGTAGATAAAAGTTAAAAGTGAGAGATCAACTCCAACTAATCTAATCAAGTGAAGATGAAGCACTTAGGGGAGTTCAAGGGTCCAGATTAAAAGAGAATGGTAATTGGATAATTGAAACCTTAGTTCTTTTTATTGTTTCATTTATAACATTTAATTCTGCTCCATACTACGGTGTGAAAAACCATTGATCTATTTTCTTTCTTCTCTTTTTTCTCTCATCTATAATCTTTGTTTTTGTTTCGTAAGTCAATCCCTATGGATTCGATCTTGTAATGTACTATAACACTTGTATGCTTATAAGTAAAACTAAAATAGATTTTTAGTTCACCAAGTTGGATCATTAGTCTAGGTGTAACAATTTCTCTAGATCTAAGGTTATAGGAACTTACCAAGCTCTTAGAGAAGAAAACTCTCATCCTTTCTCCCAAATCTCCCAATTCTCTCCTACTCTTCCTTTCTATGTTCTAAATGGTCTAATGGACCTAAGTGAGGTCATAGACTGGTTATATTTAGTCACAAACAAGATTTAACATGAATGGGTGTCAAATCAGAAAAATCACATCATTTTCGTATGTAATTATTATTTTTTTAGAATTTCTAGTCTTGACTGGTTAGGAGATTGATGACCTGTCAGGCCATGACTAGTCAGAAGATAGGTGACCTGTCAGGCCCTGACCAGTCAGATGATCGGTGACTTATCAGGCTCTGATCAGTTAGAAGATCAATGACTTGTTAGTTCTTGACATGTTTAAGGCTTGTTCGTGACCAGTCATGAAGCTACAAAAGTTTCAAAAATGAAAACCCGAGGGCTAAGACCTATCCTCCTAACTATTCATGCCCATGACTCATCCAAGAGCCGTCTAAGACTAATTTGTGACAGGTCATGTCTCTAACTTGTCGAAGATCACCTGACTTGTTATGAGTGGTGTGTTTTGAATTTTCAACACAAACACCTTGTGGTAAAATAGTCATAATTTTCTCTAGAAAACTTTGAATTATGCATCGTTTGAGGCATTGGAAAATAGACTCAGATTTCTAATGATTTATGATTTATACTCAAATTGTCTTGGAATTGATATAAGTTTTCCTATAAAATTACCCCAATAACACACTTGGGATAACTTTAGAACTTGACATGTTTGGGACTTTCTTTGTTTTCATCACTTCTAATTCATTTTATTGGATCCTAATACTACAAATGACATCCTAAAAATTTTTAAAGATAGTTTTACCCTTACACATGTTGTCAACACCCAAATTTTGACTTAGGTCAGTTGATAGCATAAGGACAACATAACAACATTTAGGCATCAAGACTCTAAGCATGCTTAGTTTAGGAAGAATAAACCTAGACTCTAAGAGATTAGCTATTCCCAAAGAAGTCTTTTCTGATATTCGATCACAAACGAATCAGTTAAAGCACCTTATTACAGCCCAAATACACTATTTTAGGTCAAACCCTAATCTCTTACAAAAACATCAACAAGACTTTGAGGGTCCACATTTAAGAACTCCATCCATGTTATCAACAAGTTTTCTAGCCTCTGTAAGTCTTCTCAGCAAAGCATCACAGGTGAAAAAATTACCATTTTACCCTTTTACCTTCAAAAGCCCATAACTAACTATCTACCATTCAGATCACTAAATTTCTCTTGCCTATATAAGCCTTGTCCTAAAGTATCACAAGTGCTAAACCCTCAAAGGATCCTTGAAGCTTCTTTTGTCACCTAAATGGTGTAATTTCATATTCTATACATCCCTAAGTCTCCCAATTCTAAAGAAATCATCACAAAGGAGATATTGCTTGAGAATATCAAGAGCCAATTTTTCAACTTATGATAACCCTGACTAAGAAATGACCCTTGTAAGAGCTCTCAAAGATTTATCCGATCTCCGAATCCAGAAAGGTCGATCGTCGTATCTCGGCCTCGACCTTAGCTTCAATTCTTTAGGTCTGAAAAAAGGATTTCAAAATCTTGAACCTCTGTGAAATCTCAAATCTTCCCTAAGGGGGTCAAAAAGTTGTTTAGCTGTATTTTGCTTATATGGAGCCAAAATATTCTTCAAACCTCCAAATCAGGATCAGTTGGTGTCCATTTCTTTGGAATCGTGAGGCTTTTAAAAACCTGTTTAAGGAGTGTAAACTTTTACGAAACTTACCTGCTCAAATTCCCTCAAATACTCCAAAAAGAGCAACAAATCAGGTCCAAAAATTAGGTGTTCAATTGACTCTCAGGAGTTCACCTAAATTCAGAAATTTAGTCTGTTAGTGGCCACCCCATAGTAAATTCAAAGCCTCCAAACTATCAAATTTGCACTGGAGTATAGAAATCCTATAGCCCAAGCCATCATTTATGCTCAAGCCAAGATAAAACACTTTTCATCTATATTTAGCATGCAGAATACCCTAAAAAATTCTCCCAGACTCGGAATGCAGTAAAGTCAAGTCAATTTTCTCAGTTTCACCCCTACCCTCAAAAGATCATTTCACCAACTCGAACATCAAAGAATGTCCGGCAGCTTAATTCCACCAGCCTTCAAGCAGCTACAGAAGCCCTTTCTCTCCAAATGATCCTGCTTAAAAAATCCTCTAGCAATTGCCCGGGAATCTAACAGTCAATTTGTCAGCTCCTATAGCTCTAAGATGCCCCAAACATGGCCTATAATAAATATTTACAAAGAAACTAATAGCATTTTCAGTCCAATGTTCTCTAACTGCCCAAAAAAGGGGTTTCGACCCAATTTTCTTCTCGAGCGTCATAGTTCAACATAGTCAGAGGCTATGGCTCACCTGGACTAGGGACCATCTTTTACCAGACAATTTTCAAGATTAATTTTACTATCTTTCCCTGTCAAAGTTCATTTGAGAGCATTTTAGGCCGAAAAACCCTGATTTCACCCCTTGCCCTTATCGTAATTTAGTTATAATTGGTCCAACGCAACCGGAATATTTATGACTTTGAAAAAGGACACTGAGTTGGCCGACTTCCAAGCTTGAGAGCTCGCGAGAGTAGACGACATAGAAAAGGTTCACAAAACCTAAAAGCATTAAATATCCATCAATGAGCTAAGACTTCAAACTTAGCTCATTAATGGCATTTAATGCATTCACACCTTATGCCTAAATTTGATAACCCTTGGATTGCAATTTTCCTATGTGCAACCTCACCCCTCACCCTTAGATCAAGGTGCTGAATTTCAAATCCCTAAAGCCCCATCTAGGTCTCCCCAAATGGCATCTTAATTCCTCCCCTTGGTTTTTGTAACCAATCAAACCCTATCAAATGGCATCTTCAATACCCCCTTTGTCCACCTCATCAATCCAAGTGAACAAACGCTCTCTCATCTCCACCCTCCACTTAATCAACCCAAGTTAATCCCAGCCTCTCCCTCAGCCATGTCACCAAGCACAAAACTACCTAATCCTAGCCATCCATCCCAAAAACCCATCCTAGCCCTCCACCTCATGTTAGCTAACCTAATCTCCACCTCTCATCTAGATATCCCTAGATTAAATCCTAATCCTCCACCACACCAAAATTGGGATTATAAATAGCCCCAATTTCATACACAATAGGGTTGGCAACAAAAAAAAAAAAAAAACCCTAGAAAAAATAAGAGGAAGAAGAAGAAGAAAAAAAAGAAGAGCTTATGTAAACCCTAGGTCATTTGAACCCAAGGTAAGCCTAAACCCATGCCAAACCATGTCTATTTTTATCTGTATACTCAATCACCATGTTGTTATGCTATCCAAGTCATGCTAGTTAACTGCTCCAATTTGGGTTACATGTAAAGGCTCTACAACCTCTGCTAACCTCTATTTTTTAGTATGTCTAGTGTAGAATTTATTGTGAATTTTCTACTAAACTATTGAAGCTAAAATTTTTGTATGATATGCTAGATACATATTCCTACGTTCCTATTTAATTTCATAATTTTTGAGCTATGAAAGGCCTCGAAGTGGCCACCCAAACAGACCCCAAAATCTAGGTCTTTTATGACCTCGTTCAGCCTAATATTTGTGAATTTTAGTTTGATTTTTGGATGCGTGAACTAGGGATAAATTTTGGATTTGTTGTTCTCTTGTTAATTGTTTATCTCCATGCTTAATTTTATATTTTTTTTTCAAAACCCTAAGGGCCCTAAATTCGATAAATCTAATTGCTAGATTTTCTCCCAATAACTAATGCCTGAATTTTACAGAATTAAAATTCAAGCGTTGAACAAATAGGCGTCAAAGAGAAAGATTAGGTGTTGAGATCTAGGACCCACCCCAGGGAGCTCTGATTTTCTCTAGGTCTGTCTCATGGCTGTCCTAACCTTTGAGATCCAATCATGTGCATGAGCACATGGACCCTTATTTCCCTCCCAACGCTTGAATTTAATTTTAGGTGTTGAGAAGGAAATTCAGGCATTGGAGTGGATTTCAGGGGATAAGCCTAATTTTACAATCATGTTTTTCAAAATTAGTTAAGTGTGTGTGCAACATAGGTGTAGTACAAAGACCCAAGATAAACCCTACCCCTATAGGACCTACTTATGTGGCCCATAAACCAAGGTTGGTTACTGATCCCAGCACCCAATGCTTGAATTTTTCCTGAATTAAATTTAGGCATCAGACCAAAAAATAGGTGTGAGGCCTGTAAAAGATGGCCAAACTATCCACTTTGGGAGAACATATCCCCACATGGGTAAATACCATGTCCCCTAGGGTTTCACAGTATAATCGTAGGAAACTTCCCCTAACTTAACCTAAGGGTCCCACAACACTAGGACCCACCAAACCAACCCAAAAGACCACATGAATATGTTGAGCTGATCAACTTCCAATGCCTTAATTTCACCTTGAATTCAATTCAACCATTGAAAATTCAGGTGTTGAGTTAAAATTCAAGGATTAAGCCTAAAATATAGAAAAATACAACTTCTTTTCTTTTCTCCCCTTTGTATCAGGTTTAAGCTTAACCCTAAAAAGCTAAACAATGAGCAATTTGGAGGGGTCCACCATCCCTCTGAAGGTCTCACCCATGAGGGGTCTCCTATAATTAAAGTAAGATAGTCTAAAGGACAGTTTCTAGATTTTCTAGGAACCAACACCTAAATTTTACCCTGAATTAAATTCAAGCATTGAAAATTCAGGAGTTGAGGGTAAATCCAGGTGTTAAGTCTGAGAAAAATCCAGCAAACATCAAGTCAAGAATTCACAAAGCATAGGCATTAGCATACTTTAAGACATGTATGAATGGGAGAAGTCGCCCTAAAAAGGTAGGTATTTGGGGTGCCTAACACCTTCCCCAAATGTAACTAAACAACTTACCCTTAATCTCAGGTATGTAGACAAGTATCAGGAGTTAAACCCCTAGACCTACGAGTCTAGCCTGGAAGAGGAAGACCAACGTCCAACTCCGTCGGTTAAACCCCGAGTTAGTGGCGACTCCAAAGAAAGTCTAACCCCCTTGCAAAGGGTATAACAAACTTGTCATACATCGGCATTACGCGTCGAAGAGTGGGCCCAAAAACCACGGGCTGGCAGGGGAATCCGAACCCCCTAGACCCTGATGTCCACAGAATGGTGACTCCACTAGGGACTGTTTAATCTTCACATGTACATGCCTTAATTTATGTCAAATACATGTTTTTACATTGCTTATACAAATTCTCATATGTCTACTTACTTTGGATTAGACTTAGGTCATTCCATTAGTTAGTTAGGATAACACTCCATGTTCAATACTCATTCCAAATTGCCATTCATATGATAGAGAACATGCTCACTTTAGTTTTATGGTAGCTTGAATTAGTTAGTAGGACTAAATTCACATTTGAACAAATTTGAATGTATACATCTATGTTATTTTACACTTTGCACAAAATGAGTCCGAGGAGACAACATTGCACTAATACATCACTCTCATGAGCCCTTATCTAGGACATTACCAACCAATGGACCGACATTGGATCACCATATAGGATGTGAACAACATCTAAGCAATTGCTGCTATGTCAACGCGGCCATTCCGAGTTACCTAAGCCAGTTACCACTTTATGATCCGATCTTTTTTGGGGAGGTGTTTCAACTGGTACACTCATCTTTTCGAATATAAAAAAGCATGTATAATTAGTCATTTTCAGCTTAGAGTTATTTACGATACACTCAATAGCTTAGAGGTCTAGCTTTAGGATTTGTTTGCCGGATTATAAATGATTGCTTGCATGATTGACTAAAAGGAACTAGGTATTCATGTCCGATTTTATAAAATTGGTCCAAATTATTTTTTAGATAATTAAGACTGAATTTTACTTTCTTATCTAAGTTTGGGTATCTCTCATCCCTTTTTGTTTAATATACATAACACATAGGTATAGATTAGGTAGACATCCCATGAATGAAATAAAATGCAAACCAAACCATGCCATAAAAGAAGAAACGAAAATGAATAAATGCGTCCAAGTCATCCCCAAATACATAACCAATCTGAGTTCATCCCTCTCTTAACCAAGTAAACAAAGTAAAAAAATCCAAAACACGTCCAAGTCATCTAGGGTTAAAATATACACAACCCATCCAAAATGTATCTGAATACATCTCTCAAAAGATAAAAGAAATAAAAAAAGAAAAAAGTCTAATCCGTTTGAGTCAGTCATGGGAGCCGTTGTCCACATGCTCCACTATCCCCTTCCTACCCATGCGCTTCCTCTTCCTAAAGTATTAGTGGCCTACTCTAAATCAGACTCTAGCATTGCCAAGTGGCACAACAGTGCCACCTCTTGGTCTGGTCCTGAGTGTACTCTCGTCGGTTTGTAAAGGAGCCACCTCCACAACGCCATTGGGCACCAGCTCTGTGCACCTCAGGCTCCACTCCAACCTCAGTAGAGGGCATCTCAGTGTCCCTAGCATCACCACCTACATCCTTAGGAACAGGGATCTGCTTCTACAACTGGAAAAAATACATGTCAGAAACTTTTAAAGGAAATATTTCTGAACCACAACCTCAGTCAAGTGGACTTGGTACTTTTGCCCCACTAGGGTAAAGCACCTCGCTAGCTTTTGGAGGGCACTCAGGTATACCTTCCTTGAAACCTACAATAAGTACACAAACTTTGTCAAGAATTCTAAAATTCATAAGTTTTAAAACATCCCTAAAATAAACCAAATTATACCTGGGTCATCACCTCCAGAGGTATCCATGCCTCAGGAAGCTTGACATTGGGCAAAGGCTCCTCATTGACCTCACCCTCGAGGTCCGTCATAGTCACCACCTTGGGCCCCTACCAGGTTAGGCTCAATGGCAGGAGCCTTCCTCTTCCTTCCCCTCCTAGTAGGAGGTGTGGGTTCCTCTGTGGGTTGTGCCTTGGCTTCCTGCTAAAACCAAGCAAGTCAAATGTCATCAAAATATTTCAAAAAGAAGGTAAAGTAAATAAAATACAAAACATAGCTATGTAAAAAGATAAAGCAAACTCACCTGGGGCTCGATGGGGCTGCTTAAAGACCCAAAAAACTGAGTGGCCCACCACTCGCTGTAGTCCCTGGCCTAGTCCAGGAAAACCAAGGCATCAGTGTTTATCTCTCCCCTACCTATCTCTCCCTAAATGTCGATGACCCAAGGAGTTGAGTGTGGGACCACAAAGTCCTCCACTCCCACCACGACTTGATGCCAGCATCTCTCCCCGAGGTACATGGTGACCTCAGGTACATGGTGACCTCGTTAATGGCAACCAAGATGATCCTCTAACTGGACCAAGGCCAGGCTAAGGTCTGGTCTAGGGCAGCATCTCTCTCTAAGACCCATCGGGTCCATTGAGGCCACTTGACCTACACAAAGCAGAAAGCATAATAGGAATTAGATAATGATTTTCAAAATAAACAAGTCAAAAAAGGACATAGCATTGTGTACTTACCTGATTAGCTATCAGGAGGTCCAATTCTCCTCAGAAGGTGGAAATGGGTTTATAGACCTTATGGTCGGTGTTCAAGACCTTCCACCTTGCAACGCAAGGGAAAGGGAACACCTCCTTACCCCTCCACGCGGGGGCCAACGATGGGAAAGGTATATAACACCACACCTACAAAAGAGAAAATTCGAAGGTTCAATATCATTAGAAACTAAAAGAAAAAAGCAAGTAAAATGATAAAAGACAGAAATTAAAATGTAAACGAGCTATACCTCCCACAAGAAGTATAACTCCAAGAAACCATAAGAGCACTGCCCAACTGAAACCTCACTCATATTGGCATAAATCCACCCAAGGGTGGACCTACCTCAACTACGAGTGCTGACTAGGCCCAGATCCTCCAAGGCCGGTAGCTGGTGGAAGTAAATCCTGTCGCTTTTCCCACAAAAGATGGAGGGGGTCAACATATATTGAGGAAGGTGTGGGTGGAAAAGGCAATCTTTGCCAGTGAGCTCTCATTGGTGGCCCACACATACTTCTTCTTGAACCAGGATGAGAGGACACCCTTCGTGCCCTTGTAATACTCCACAGGCTAAGACCCTATGCATTGTGCCACCAACTTTGGGTCAAAGTCATCAGATCTAGGTGGAGGCATGCCGTCCATTGAAAGGCTAGTCATCATGAAGAGTTCTACTGGAGGTAGGCCTATCTCTTCCATAGGAAGCTGGAAGGTGCATGTGACTGGCGACCACCTCTCAGCCAAGGCTATCATCAAGGCCGGTCTGCCTTTAGCACAGACAGACTTAAGAAAGGGCCAAAACCCATGACTTGCACCCTATCCTAGACATTGGAGCACATACACTTCCACAATGCCTGGACCCCAAACTAAGAGCTGTGTCACTTAACCCTCCCCCTAGCCTGTAAGAGAAAATACATGAAAATATGTTAAAATAATGTTTAAGAACAAAAATAACCTAAAATAAACCAAAAAGAATAAAAAAACAAAAAAATTTGCAATTTTGGGTCTCAGGCCTAATGCCTAAATTTTTTTCCAATGCCTAAATTTTTCCTAACTCCTGAATTTTAGGCTAATGCCTAAATTTTCAACGCCTAGTTTTTAAAAGTTTCAAAATTCAGGCATTACACCCATAATTCAGAGTAGTGATTTTCAGACTTTGGAAAATTTAAAAATTAACAAAAAATGGGGAAAACCCCATTAAAATCATTGCAAAATAAAAGAATAGATCAAAGAAATCTCTCTTCAACAATTTTAAACCTAAAAATGCAAGGAAATCTAAGGAAATGTACAAAATCAAAGAAAAACATTGAATCTTAAACAAGTCATTTAAAGAACAAGAAAATTCATAAAAATAAAAAATAAATTAATAAACCAAACCGAAACTTACCTCATCCATAAACGGGTTCTTCCATAATGCCTTCCCTTGCGACAAGATAGAAGTGGGAAATGGTGGCTTGATCCTCCTAGACTCATTGTATTTGAAATAGGAAGATGGTTTTTTGGCAAAAAGGTGGAAAAAGGAGAAAGAAGAGCTTTTCAAGCTCTCTTCGTTTGTAACCAAAAATGGCAAATGGAAACATAGAAAGACAAAAGGCATGTTCATGGCCATTTAAAAGTTGTAACTGCTCTCAACGTCTAATCGTGCCTTCAACACCAGAATTTTAAATCAATTAAATTCAGGCATTGACACCAATTTTAGGCGTTAGGCATTTTTGCCTACAATTGTTCCAATGCCTAATTGTGCCTTCAACGCCTAAATTTTAATTGAATAAAATTCAGGCATTGACACAAAATTCAGGTATTAGGCTTAATTTCTTCAGAATATTGCTTATAGACATGGATCACAGACCTATGAAATTGGATTTGTACTCCACTATCTCCGCTAACTTTGCAAATGCCTTACTTGCCCTTCCCCCCGAAGATTGAAAAGTTTCAAAGAATCAAAACCGACTAGGGGCAACATTGACCTTAGCACAAATCAACTTGGATTGGTCACTGTTTGAAGCAATCATTTCATTTTGGGACCCATCATCTATGGTTTTCCGCTTCGGAGAACAAGAGCTTACAGCCACTATCGAGGAACTCAAGTCCTTCTTAGATTGGGAACATTGTCTTGGTGTCAGTACCGTAATCCCAATCCACAAGCCTAGTTATCTTAAAGGTTTCCATGCATTGAACATCCCCAAAGCCTCCCTGCTTAAGGAAGCTACAGGAGAATACTTGCATTGCCCTTTCAACCTTTTATTGAAAAATGGTTGGAAGAAAGTTGGTGACTTTGTCGACCCCTTCAACTTCAAAGCATTCACCTTGGTTGTCTTAAGACAACTCATGCTATCACATAGCTGTCATCATATCAATGGTGTTCTACTAGATATTTTGGGGAAACATCTACAGAAGAAGACCCTCGCACCTATGATCATATCTAAGACTATCTATAGTCTCTATCATTGTGCTCGACATCCTTAAGGCCACTTATATGGTTTCCCAGCTTTCTTACAGGCCTGGCTATGAGAACACCTGATTATCCTTGCGTCTTTTTTGACATTTGTGTCTCAAGATCTGATCCCTGTATAGATACATGTCAACAACTGCCCCTTGCTGATCAAAACAACAACACTTGGTTATTAGAACATACTAGTTGCTAGGCTCCCTAAATAGATCACTTGGCAAGTTAAGTGACACAAAGCAAACTACCCTCTTTTGGCAACCAAGGACCACACATACATGGTTATCACAAGAGTCCACCAGAGCACTCCCTATGTACCCATACGCATCCTTCAATAATTCTCTCTTGGGCAAGATCTCTTTAATTTCCTTACAATCCTCGAAGACATCTTCAAGATTGACCACCGTACATCCACTCATACACGATCTATACTAGCCACCTTATGGGACAGCTCACATACTCGAGTAGTTGGGCATCCATAGCTAGTATCTTTAAAGGTATAAGCTATGACATTTTCATATGAGTATTGGTTTTTACATAAGCCTCCTCTATAGCTTGCTACACCTGCAGCATCCTCTTCTTCGAACAAGAGGCCATGTACTGTATCAACATCCTCACCACATACGGAGCTTTCTCACACTTAGGCTGAGTAAGAGCAAGCATTGTTAGACTTAGCCAAGGAGTGGGCTCTACATGCCCAAACCAAAGCTGCCTTAGAGGATGAAACACTTTTGAGTATAAAGGCTGAGGTTTTACGTGAGTGCATCTAGCATTGGAATGAAACTCAGGCCAAGCTCATTCACTCCCTAAAAAGTAAGCTCAATGATAGTAGGACTTTCCATGAAGATTTGGGAATCAAGATGAGGCACAACAACAACATGACCTTTATACAAGATTAATGGATACAGTCATGGGTTCACGAGCTGAGAAAACAAATCTCTTTGGGTTACGAACCGGTGTCACCTCCACCACCACCTCCAGGGGTACCTGATCTTTAGATTACATTTTATGCTTTCTTTTATGATGTATTGGGGCAAGTACCCCCCTCCTTTTCTAATCATTTCTGATATGTATATATTGTACAAAGTTTTGTTTCCAAAAAATCTTGTAGTTGATTAAAGGACATGAATTCACCTGTATGACATATGCACTTATAAAAGTATCTGGCTATCAAATATGAATGAATGCAAAGAATGAACCCTGCAAATAATAATAATCAATTCCCTTCTCTCAAAACACAGCTAAGCAAGCTATAATAGCTCCCCCAGAGTCTTGATTGCAGAAGAAGAAAGCGCAACATAGTAAAGCAATGGCCAAAAAGTCAATTCCTTTGATTATGACAAGCACTACACCTCTTACACTCCTAGAAGCATCCTTAGGAAACCCACCTCTTAGTTTAATGGGATCCAAAAAATCCTCTTGGATGGATTTAAGTCAGAAGTAGAGCGATTAATGGAGGACTTCATGTCCCGGCATGGTTGGACATCCACCTCTAAGCATGGTCATTCCTCTTCATCACCCCAAACTTCTCTACCACCTCACAGCAAACCCAATACTAGTGAGTAGCCTTGAATTCCTGCACTCCCCAAGTTCGAGAAACTGATGTTCGAGTATTTGTTAAAGCAAGGAGGGCCTCATGGCCAGAGTACAATCTCTGAACCACCACCACCTCCTAGTACTGTTGAGAAGACTCTACCTCTTGGATAGTTATACACATAGGGCCCCATCTATGTCACAACCCTGCTCGGAGCTACCACTACTTACATGCATCCAGAACATCGAGCCATCTTCGATCTAAAAGAGTAGTATAGGCCATCAACATCAAGTAGAAAGAGGAAGAAGAGTGTCACTCCTCCCAAGGATGATGAGACCAGTATGAAGCTAGCAAAGCTCATAGTAAAGATAGAGCTAATGAAATGAGGGCAATTCCCCATCTCTATGGACTTTAAGGATCTCTGTATCCACTCAGGGGGTGTGCTACCACCAAACTTCTAAATGCCAAATGTCAAGAAGTATGATGGTACCACCTACCCTAGGATGCATCTACGAATGTACTGTAATGCTATGTTTTAGTGGGGACATGATGAGCATATCTTGGTCTAGATGTTTGGCCAGAATCTAGAGAAGAATGAAGCAAAATGGCTGGCAAGCCAGGTGTCAACACCCAAATTTTGACTCAAGTCATTGGATAACATAAGGACAGCATAACAACATTTAGACATCAATACTCTAAGCACCCTTGGCTTAGGAAGAGCAAACCTAGACTCTAAGAGGTTAGGCATTCCCAAAGAGATCTTCTTGGATGCTTCAGTTATTATTCAACCAATCAAAACACCTTATTACAGCCCGAAATACACCATTTCAGGACAAAACCCTAATCTTTCACAAAAGCATCAACAGGACTTTGAGGGTCCACATTTTAGAGTCCCATCCATGTCAACAGCAAGTCTTCCACCTTCTGTAAGTCTTTCTCCAACAAAGCATAACAAATGAAAAAATCATCATTTTTCCATTTTTTTCCTTCAAAAGCTCAGAACTCACTATCTACCATCCAGATCATTGAATTTCTCCTGCCTACATAAGCCTTCTTACCATGAAACATCATAGGCAAAGAATTCTCATTTTCACTTTTTTCGACCCACGGGCAAAAAATTACCATTTTACCTTTTTACCTTAGAGAATCTACCCCTAGACCCTCAAAAGGATTCCCAAAGCCTCTCCTGTTGTCCGAATGGTGTAATTTTAGTTCCTATGCATCCTTGAGTCTCCCTACTCTGAAGAACTCATCATAGAACAAACATTTCTCGAGAACAACAACAACCAATTTCTCAATTTATGATGACCCTAACCAAGAAATGACCCTTACAAAGAGCTCTAAAAGATTCATCCAACCTCTGAATCTAGAAATGTCGATTGTTGTGTCTAGACCTCGGCCTTAGCTTCAAATCTTTAGGTCTGAGAAGAGAATTTCCAAATCTTGAACTTCTGTGAAATCTCAAATCTTCCCTAAAGGGTTAAAAAGCCGTTTTACCACATTTCACTCATATGGAGCCAGAATATTTTCCAGACCTCCAAATTAGGATCATTTAATGTTTATCTCTCCAGAATCACGAGGCCTTCGAAAAGCTATCTAAGGAGCATGAACTTTTGTAAAACTTATCTGCTAAGATTCCCTCAAATACTCTAAAAAGTGCAACAAATCAGGTGCTCAACTAACTCCCAAGAGTTCACCTAAAATCAGAAGTTCAGTTAGTTGATGGCCACCCTATTGTAAATTCATAGCCTCAAGACTATCAGATTCACACTAAATTGTAGAAACCCTGTGGTCCAAGCCATCATTTTTGTCCAAACCAAGAAAAAGCACTTTTTGTATGTATTTGGCATACATAATGCCCTTAAAAGTTCTCCCGAACTTGAAATACAGCAAAGTCAGACCCATTTTCTTTGTTTCACCCCTATCATCAAAAAAGCAGTTCAGAAACTCCTAGTTCAGAGAATGTCTAGCAGTTTAATTCCACCCGGCTTCAGGCAGCTACAGAAACCCAATCTCTCAAAGCGACCTTGCTTTGAAAACCTCTCGGCAACTACCCAGGAACTTGACAGCCAATCTATTAGCTCTCGTAGCTTAAAGACTCCCTAAGGTTTAAATCCCCAAATGTGGCCCATGACAGCATTTGACAAAAAAAAAAAAAAAAAACAACATTCCCTGTCCAATATTATCCAATCGCTCAAAAAATGGTTTTTGACCTAGTTTCCTGCTTAGGCACTGTAATCTTGTGTAATTAGAGGCTGTGACTCACCTAGACCCAGGACCATCTGTCACCTAACAATTCCGAGATCAATTTTACCATCTTTCCCTTCTAGAGTGCATATGAGATCTTTTCAGGTCAAAAAACCCTGATTTCACCCCTTTACCCTTTTCGTAATTTGGTTCTGATTGGACCAGCACGATTGAAGCATCTATAATCTCTGAAATAACATTGATTGGGCCAACTTCTTAGCTCAAATGCTCATGGGGTGTGATGGTAGAGAGAGGGTTCAAAAACCCTAAAAGCAATAAATATCATTAATGAGCTAAGACTTTTTAAATTAGCTCATTAATGGCATTTAATGCCTTGATGACACATGGAAACCCTTGGATTAGAATCTTCTACTATGCACCCTTATCCCTCACCCTTAGATCTAGGAGCTGAGATTCAAATCCCTAGGGTACCCTTCAAGCACTCCCAATTGGCATCTTGATGCTCCCCTTGAGGATTACAACCAATGAAAGCTTACCAAATGGTCTTCAAATTCACCTCTTAGCCACCTCATGAATCCATGCCAACAAACTCCAATTAATATCCACCCTCCACCTAATCCATCCAAATTAATCCCAACGTCCTCTTTAGCCATGTCACCAAACACAAAATCCCCTAATCCTAGCCACCAATTCCAAATGAATCCTAACCCTTCACCTCACTTTGGCTAAACCCATCCTAACCATCCACCTAGCCAACCCTAGGATTGGTCTCAACCCTCCACCACACCACAATTGGGGCTATATATAGCCCCAATTTCGTGTAGCTGTGGGTTGGCAAAAAATAAAATAAAAAACCCTAACCCTAAAAAGAGAGAAGAAGAAGAAGAAAAAGTCGATTGCTTCAACCCTAGGTCATTTGGACCTAAGGTAAGCCTAAACTTGAGTTTAGTTCACCTTCCTTTGATCATATGTTAGTTTTGCATGTTGTTATGCTGTCCAATTCATGTTAAAACACTGCTTCAATTTGGGTTACACAGTAGAGGCTTAGTGTTGATTTTCTTGTGAATTTTATAAAATGCTGTTGGAGCCCAAATTTGAATATGTTAAACTAGACATATATGCTATCTAGTGTATTTAATTTCATGATTTTAGGAGCTGTGGAAGGCCTCAGGATAGCCCTCCAAACAGACCCCAAAATTTAGGTCTTTTGAGATCTAGTTGAGCTGAATATTTGGGTATTTTTGTTTGAATTTTGTATGCATGATTTGAGGCATAAATTTTTATATGTTCTTATATAAATTTCCTGTTAGCATGTATAATATCATAATTTTTTCAAAACCCTAAGGGCTTCAAAATCGAGAAATCTAGTTGCTAGATTTTCGTTGGACAAATAGGGGTCAAGAGGAAAATCAGGCGGTTAGATCTGGGACCCACCCCAGGGAGTCTGGATTCTTCTCTAAGCCTATCCCATGGTTGCTATAGCCTCTGGAATTCAACCCTAGGCATATGCACTTATGTGGGCCCTTATTTCCTTCCCAACGCCTGAATTTAATTTCAGGAGTTGAGAAGAAAATTCAGGCGTTAAGCCTGGGTTAAAAACCATGTTTTCCAAAATTAGCTAAGTGCGTATGTACCTTAGGTGTAGTGCAAAGACCTAGGAGAAACTCTACCTCTTTGGGCCCCACTTTTGTGGCCCCAAAACCTAAGTTGGTTGCTGATTTTAACACCCAATGCCTGAATTTCTCCTGAATTAAATTCAAGCATTGAACATTGAGTAGTCAGACCAAAAAATAGGAATTAGGCCTATAACAGATGACTAAGTGGCCACTTTGGGAGATAATATTTCCACATGATCTGAAGCCATGAACCCTAGGAAAATTCTCTTAACCTAAACCATGGGTCCCACAGCCTTGGGACCCACCAAACTATCTTAAAAGATTACATGAACATGCTGATCTGATAAGCTCCCAATGCTTGATTTTCACCTTGAATTAAATTCAGGCGTTGAGATGAAAAACAGGGGTTAAACCTATAACACAAAATACACTATTTCTCTATCTTCTTCCCCTTATTCTAGGGTTGACCCTAACCCTAAAGAGCCAAACCAGAAATATCTTAGAGTGGTCTACTATCCCTCTAAAGGTCCAATTATAGAGGGGTTTCCTATAATTAGAATATGACAACATAAATGACAGTTTTTGGATATTTCAAGAACCAACGCCTGAATTTCACCTTGAATTAAAATCAAGTGTTGACAAATCAGGCGTCATGCTTGAGAAAAATCCAGCAAACGCACAACTCAGTATTCACAAAGCATGTGCATTGACATAAATTAAAACTTGATTAAATGGGAGTAACCGCCCTAAAAAGGCGGGTATTTGGGGTGCCTAACACCTTCCCTAAATGTAACCAAACAACTTACCCCCAATCTCAGGAACGTAGACTTGCATTAAGAGTTAAAACCCTAGATCTTTAGGTTTAGACCTCTCGTCTTCCCCGAAGAGGAGAATCGATATCCAACTCTGTTGGTTAAACCCCGAGTTGGTGGCGACTCCAAGCGAATCCCAACCTTCGCATAAAAGGGGTTGACAACCCTTGAGGAGAAATGGGCCCCAACGTTCATAGCATTTGACTTGGTGGGAGGACACTCCTAGGTCTGTCGGGTTATGTATATCCATCAACAATCATACTCTATACCCTAGGGTCATAAGCATTTAGGAATATCTCCATCCAAGATTTCCAATAACCATAATTCGTTCCATTGAAAAATGGAGGGGTGCTAATGGACATACCACTCTCTTCTCTAGCCATCTAGGATTTTTAACTAGGATCTTACTCGAGATGTTAAGCCCTATATGAGTAACTTGGCTCTGATACCAATTGAAATGTCACAAAAGTAATCCTAGAGGGGGGTGAATAGGATTTATTAATTTATTTTGCCCCTTTTTAATTTACCTTGTGGTTGTTATTAATCCTTTTTATTTCAATTTGTTCACATGAGTGAGTGTGTGCTTCAATGTAACTACTCAAGAATAATGTCAAACATATGCTAAGCAAGAGTAGTATAGAGTATAACAATGGAGAGATAAATAACCACATAACCACAAACCACAACACAAGATTTATAGTGGTTTGGCACTCAAGTCTATGTCCACTCCTCTATAGCTCACTACTGAGCTTAGGTATATTTCATTTAGGTACTATTACAACCTAGGTCAACATGCAAACCCAACTACTTGCTCAATGACAAACTAAACAACAACACTCGGTGTCTCCGGCGAGTATGCACTACTTCCGATGTCTTTGGTGGAGGTAGTCAAGCTTTCGGTGTCTCCGACGGAAGCAAATTAATAAAAATAATGAAAATGAATGCAAAGTCAAGCAAATATTACCACAATATTGTTGATGTTTCTATTTGCTTAATGTGTGGGATGCTTCTTGTTGAGCTAGTATGTTTTAGCTACCCACAAACTCTAAGTACTTGGTTTTAATGCTCCTTGAGCTTAGCCAAAGGTAAGTTCCTCTTGGGAAAGTGCTCATCACAACCTCTCCTCAATAGTAGAAATATAGCTCAATGGAGAGAAAGAATGAGAGAGAAAAATGTAGAATGCTAGATACTAAAACTCAAAAGTCTACAGGCAATGGAGGTATGCACAATGAAGATGGCTATCAAAATAGTATGCCTTTTAGCTCTCTCAAAAAATAATTTAGAGGGTGTCAGCACCCGATTTTGGCGCTATTTCCAGTTCCGGCATTTCTCTTTGTATCGGTAGACGGACAGAGCAATCACTCAGGCGTTTTCTTCAACCCATCAGCTAAGACTCTAACTGAGCTAAAACTCGATTGCAAACCTTGCTTCTCTCTCATTTACTATGTTAATTAGTATTATAATAATAATTATTATTACTATTATTAGTTTCATTATTGTATTTATTTATTTATTTACTTGTTTATGTTTTTATTTATTATTATTATTTTTTATATTCGACTAATCCTATTATTATTTTACATGTACTTTTATTATTATATTTTTCATTAGTGTATTTATTTACTTATTTATTATTATTATTTCCATTATTGTATTTATTTACTTATTTATTATTTTTTATAGCATTTTGACATATTTTATCTGAAATTAATCAATATGTATTTATTATTAACATTATTATTTTTCGAACCAACCACCCAGGCTAGGTCTATCTAAAGCCTAAACTGACCCTAAACCATATGAACCGGCCTACCCAAAACCAAAACTCAATAAACCGTAATAACCTAAACCACCCTATTTTTTTTTCTCATGAACCCGAAGGGGAATCTGGTTTCCTTCCTCTTCGGTGAAATACAACCTAACCAAACCCTAAAGCCTCA